>CAMAPE010000065.1:18710000-18780000 GCA_945859875.1 Cuscuta europaea
TGTGATTGTTAGCAAAAGCTTGAATTTCATATTGCATTTTTTACTTAGGAAATTTTTTAACAACATGGGTATAGGTATAGCTCATAATGAAGCAAAAAAGAACTATAAACTACTTTGTGAGTAGGCAATATGACATGAAAAGAAAGAATTGTAAGACGAGAATGTGGACTCTTTTGTGTGACCATGGGACCCTAACCCATACCGAATCTTGTAAGGTAAAGGGTGTTAAGTTGCCATTGCATTCATAATTCTTACACATTTGAATTAGTGAAGGGAGCAAGTAGAACCTCGAAAATCATTATTACCAAGAGAGCTAGTGGAGATAAAAAGCATACCGGGACTATGTATTAAATTCCAAGACTTGTTGTTAGGATGAGATAGAGCCAGATTGATGAGACGAAAGATATTTGTTTTGATTTGACTATAAAATGGTTCTGACCACCACCACAACCTCATTAGTTAATATATCATCCATGTTGATCATATTAAGCTGTCATGCAACAACCAATGCAGAGGAGGTGACATCTAGTTGAGACAAGTAGAAGTTACTTACTATGATGAAAATAAATAGGTATTCAAATGACATATGAGCCAATCGAACACATTCAATAAGAGCAGCTTCATTGAAATTTTCACAACATGCAAATTAGAGTGTAATTAATAAGCTATGAGAGGATGATGACCAATGACAATGAGATCATCAAGAGTGGTTTTCAGTTTGGTATACATTCAATAACATTGAAACATGATTTCTTGGTGTGCACATACATGAACATGAGGGAGCACATATATTAGTAAAAGTGGTTGAAAAACAAAACTCAAGATGGTTTATAACATTGATACAAGATGTGTAAGTGTGTAACCATTGAATATGTGAGAAACAACACTGGCTATATGGACATAAAGAACGACATATATGTGTGGGTAGTAGACTAGAAAAAACAGGTTTGGTCACACATTGACTCGAGAGATACACATTTCTAGAGAGAATATCAATTCACCGGAAAAACCATGTCACCAATTGTGAATTCATTATATAGAAGAACAATATGATGTGTCAGCACCAACGTGTCAAGTCCACTCACTAGTGGTGTAGCCATGAAGACCGTTAGAAGAGAATATTGATTATATGTGATTACAAGATAAATAGTTTGTTGCATATTTAGTGAGTTTGATGGGAATTTATAAGGCTGCATTTTGTTGATGATATGTCGGCTGACCAAAAGCGGGCCATCCACGATGATAGATAATTTTGTTGATGAAGTAACAAAAGAATAAAGGGAACATGTGCCTGTAGAAGGAGAAAACAATTGACACTACTAATAGTGAAAGATTTTGATCAAGAACTTTTCAATGAACTTATTTGAAAAGTTATCACACCAAATAGATATAATATTTGTGAGAAGAGCTTGATTCCGATTGTATACTCATGCCATTTTGATATCGATATAAAAGCATGAAAAAGAAAGACTAGAACTAATAGAGTAATGTCTATACGCGATAACATCTTTTTAGGAATATTAAAAAAATAGAAGTATTGATCAACTAAATATAGTATATCTAATTATGACATTCTATTAATAGTTCAAGTTTGTTGCAAAGATCAAATATTGTTTTGCACACATTTCTCGACATCACATTGGAGATCATAACTTTCACCAAAATTTAAGAAAACAATAATGCATTTGCTGATCGATGACATCAAAACTATATATTGTAATACTTGAGATTAATTTAAAGAGATTAATAGTACTATTCATACCAACAATGTGCACCTCTTTTGAAGGAAGCTCATTAGCTAAGAAACTCCAAGTTAAAGCTTGTGTTGGTTTGTGAGGACAATAGTAGAGGTCTAGATGACATTCAGAAATAACTACCTCGGACCCTATGGGACGTGGTGTTACATATATACTAGAAAGACATATAAATAAAACATGGTGTTTGTCAAGTTCTTTTCATATTCGTCTTTGGTTTATCACATGCACAATCATGCACAACACCTTCATTCTTTAATTTCTTTGAAATTATTCAATATTATCATTTTGTTCCACTAGTTACTGACTCCATCATCCGCCTCCTTAGATATCAATAGGGCTGAGCAAAACCCGACCGAACCCGAATACCCGACCAAGTATTTCGGTTTTTACCCGACCGGGTAGGGTCAACCAACCCGAATAGGTACCTGAAGACCCACCCGCCAATATGCATAAATATTAATGGGCCGGGTAGGATTTGGATTTAACCCACCCAACCCGTCCAAAAACCCGAACCCTGAGCCCAGTTCCAAGCCCATATATATTAATATATATATATAGTCTCCTAAAAAACCCCAACCCACTTCCGCCTCCTTCTCTATCTCTCTACTATCTTCTCAAATTCTACACCTCTCTTGACCACTTCATCTCTTCGGACTGTGTTTGTGAGACGGTGACTTTGTGAGGGCCTCAGTCTATTCATCATGCCTTAGTGGTTCAGTATACTCTCTTCGCACTGTTACTCTCACCCTCTGTCCGTCACTCCCTCTCACACCGTCACACGCTTCCCAATTTGAAGTTGAAACCCTAAAGTCAGGGTCGAACGTTGAACTGTGGAAGCTTTGCCCCTTTAAGCTCACTCTCAGTCTCCCATCATCTCATCTAAGTTACACTCGAGCATGAGGTATAACTTCTATTCTCTAATTTATGAAGAGTGTGTAAATTGTGGTTGTGACTTGAGTTGTTGTTTATTGTGTGACTCCAAGCAGCCTTGAATGTCAAATTGTGGAAGTAAAAATGATGTTTTTATGTCAGTGTTTGTGCTTCATGAATTGTAGGCATGTTTGTGAATCTGTGTCTATCCGAAACTGTATTTATGTATGAATTGTGTACATAAAAGTCTGATTGTGGCCCAAAGAACTGTGGTTATTGTTATTTTAAATGTTTCTTATTACATAAAAAAGTGGAAGCTGTGTAAGGTTGTGTACTTGTGTGTATAGGTGTTGCCTATTACATCATTATGTGTTGGTTATTGTTGTTTTAGAAGTTACCTGATTTACTCAAACACTCAAGCTGAGTAGTAAGAGTTAACTAGTTCTTCTAAGTCTGTAGAGAATAGTGAAGCCTACTGCTTATACTATTCTGTAAATCACCTTGGTGATTGTTCCAGACTTGAAAAAGTGTTTGAAGCCTATGAGGAGAATGAATCAAGTTATTCTGTTGATTTGGGTGTTGATGTTCCAGATGTTATGGATTGGATTTCATGTGAGTCTATGGTGACAATTCTGCAAAGTTTTTATGAAATGACACTTAGGATTTCAGGCTCACTCTATGTTACTTCTAATACTTTCTTATCAGAAGTGTCTGATCTGTTTCTATTCCTTCAAGACTTTATTAAGTCAGACAAGCCTTCTACAAGAAGCATGTGAAGTACTATGAAATCCAAATTGGATAAGTACTCTAGGGTGATCCTGACAAGATGAACTATCTGATATTCTTTGAAAATGTTCTAGATCCTAGGGACAAGTTTGAATACATGCCCTTTCAATTCAATGCTTTGTATACTGAAAAAAGGGTGAGAAATTCTTTGCAAGTATCAAACTTGCTCTAGCTGAGTTGTTTGTTGATTATGTCACTAGTTACACAGAAAGTGTTGGTGGAAGCTCAGAATCAAGCTCAACTCCTGCTACTTTACTCATCAGTGAGGCTGAGTCTGTCATACCAGTCTCCAAATTCAAAGCACAATTGAAAAAACAGAAATAAGAGAGTGGGTAGTTGGGCTTGAAAAAAAAATGAGTTGGAAATTTATTTGAGTGAGGCTATAGTTGCGGAAGATAAAGAGTTTGATATCTTAAGATGGTGGAAATTAAACAACCAGAGATTCCCTATACTTTCTAAAATGGCTAGAGATATTCTTGTTGGTCTCATCTCCACAGTTGCTTCTGAATCCACTTTCAGTACTAGTGGCGGGGTTTTAGATTGTTTAGAAGCTCTTTGACTCCTAAAATAGTGGAAGCCTTAATTTGTACTCAATATTGGTTGAGAATGCACAACCAGCCTCTATCAATTGAGGAAAATATTGATGAAGTTGAGAGGCTGGAAACAGGTTAGGTTAATTTCATTTATACTTCTTAAATTAATGTTTATAACCGTTTATGTGTAAATGTGACTTTTTTGGTCTTTTTTCAGAGTTAATAGATGGGACTTATAATGCTTCTGCACATGCCTCTGGATCTTCTGTGGATCCTACACCTGTGAACTTAATGGTTTACAGTTTACTTGTTTATTATAACCTTACAATTTTTTTACCAATAACTTTTAATGGTTTGACAAGGTGACTAACAATGGTCCAGTAGGTGTTGGAAGTGTTGGTGTTGGATGTGTTCCACTGCCCACAACCCCTATTTGGTTTCTGCCTTTCTGGTGCTATTCATTTACCCCTGTCTTTTCAAGGACAACTGCTTCTTCCTTTACTTTGTCTCTTGTGTTTTCCAGTTAAACTGCTAGTTCCCCTGTTGGTAATGATGAAAGCTTCCACCATTTACTGAAATCAGATTGGGTTGGTATTACATTTAGTTAGTGTTAAACTGGATTTGGCCTCTTAAGAGTGTATCTTTATATGGCTTGAAACCTTGCACTAAATATTTTGGATGCCCTTGATCTGTTCTGAATTGGAAAAGAAGCAATCTGAACCAAATTTTATGTACTTTGTGAATTGTGAAAAATAATTTATGACATTTGTTTATTCACACATATTTTGTGACCAACAGACTACTTATCTTTTTAATTTATATGTGCAGGATTAAAGGCTCAATTTATTGGAAATTTGGAATTTAGAAGTTGTATTGGTCTTTATGGGCTTCCTTTATTAATGTACAAGCTGATTTTGTAAAGTACAAACTGATTTTGTAGAACTTCTTATTAAAACTGAACTTGTATCTCATTTTGCTATCTTACATTATGTATCATTCTATTAAGTTAAAATGTTTTTGTAGAACTTCTAAATTGTAAGTTGTAACTTATTATGTTACATGATGTTAAGATATGAAATGTGTACTTTTAAATTGAATGTGTTAAGTAGGGGTGGGCGCGGTCCGGTCCGGTCCAATATTTTACCGAATCCGTATCCGGACCGTTACTATTGAAACGGTTCGGTTCGGTTCAGTCTTAGACCTAAACCTGTACGGTTCGGTTCCATTTTCAAATGGTTCGGTACCATGCCATACCAATGCCAAACAATGTCACTTTTTTCGATAAATTAAAACTTTGTCATCATCCAAAAATCAACACAATTATCAATTTTCATACTACCTCCGTTCTAAAAAACTTTGTCATTTCAAAAAATTTGAACCGTGATTTTGATTAGTATAGTATTATGTAAGTTAGATATTTTATACTTTTATGAAAGTTTTTTTAATTTCCATCATTTTCAATGGAGCCAAAGACTCACTATTTTTTGGCTTGGGAATATGATGGAATAAAGCAAAATGGCTCACTAAACTGTCTGCGCTTCTTTGTTATGAAGTAACAGTCAGCCTATGCAATTTTCGACGCGATTTTCACTACGGGTCATTCGGAAACAGTCTCTCTGTGCTTTAGTGCAGGGGTAAGACTGCGTACATCTGATCCCCCCTTACCCACCGTAGGTGGGGAGCCTTTGCGGCACTGGGGTAATGATGATGAATGAATGAATGAATGAAAGTATTTTTAACAAAGAACATTTTCATATAATTTTTATATTATAAATAATTCTCAATAAAAAAATATAATTGGTCAAAGTTTTGAAAATGGAAAAGTTTTTTGGGACAGAGGTAGTATTACATAGTTAATGAATTTCTTATAAACTATAATAGTACAAAACACAAATAACTAGCAATAACATAGTTAATGAATTTCATATAATACTATTCATTTTTACCGATCCGGTTAACTAGCAATTAGTAAAGTGCAAATGAGTAATCAAAGTAATGGTAATATGGTATACATGTATATATAATTATAAAATTATACTCCATATAAATTAATAAAATTATAATTCGGTTCGGTCCGGTACCGATTCTCATTTTATGAGAACCGGTCATGGCATGGTTTGGAATCGGTTCGGTCCGGTTCGGGACAAAATTTCTGGGAACCGTTTGAAATCCCGTTTTCCGGTCCGGTACCACAACGGTACGGTTCGGTACCATGTCGGTTCGGTTATTTTGCCCACCCCTAGTGTTAAGTGTGAACTGCATAGTTGTGTACTTGTGTTCATTTTGTATGTCCAATTTTAATGAGTTTTATTATATCCGAATGAACCGAAACCCGATCCGATATATGAAATTATCCGAAATTAAAATATCTGAAAAAATATGATAGAAAAATCAAAGGGTCAAGCCAAGCATTTCAATTAAATAACCCGAACGGGTTAAGGGTCAACAGACCCGACCCGCCCGAACCCGACCCGTGCTCAGGGTTAGATATCAATGTATTAGAGATGAAATGCTTATCCAAGGCGATCAAACAAAATTGGTGAGAGTGGCGGCCGGGGTACTGTTCTAGGGGAGGGTGCTCTCTGGTACAAATGACATGGCTCAATAGAGTTTCAGAAGGAATATTTATCATTCAAGCATAAACACAAATATACCTAACCAGTGTGTCTCAGTATCATCCTCAATTTACATTCCAATTTCACCCCTCTTTGTTCCTGTCAGGTTTTCACCTCTCCAGCTAAGACCTTGCTCAAACAGCACACAACCAAGCACCACCGGAAGGGACAGTCACACTCAGACCAGCCCAGCCATCTCAACGCACACCATAGGTTAGGAGGGGAAGCTCAGAGAGAAAGCACCACAGAAGAATCGAAGGAGAAGAGACATAGTCTTTCTAGTTCTCTCTTGCCTCACTCTCTCTCTAACCGAAGGATCTCACCCGCTCAAGTGCAAGCAGAAGAGATTAAGTACCAAAGGGCTGCAAGGAACCCTAATAGAGGGTTCTAGAAAAGGGGCTAGCGAGAAACATACATGGGCCGAAGTCCAGAGGCAAGTAAACAGGCCCAACAAGACAAAGAGGGCTGCCATGGCTTTATGGGCCAATACCTCCACACTCTCCACCTTATTGGCCATCATTGGTGGTGCAAGGTATCACAAAGTAACATGAGCATGTGGTTCATCATCGCTGGGTCACCAGTGATATCCTAAAGACATAACTTGCAAACAAATTGGAGATACACAAAATACTCCCAAAAGTAAATTGGAGAAGCACCCGAGGTACTCTCCCTAACCGTGAGAGCAGATTCTCTCAAGCACTGCGCTTTCAAGAATCTACTCTCCCAAATACCCAAAACCTACAAACAGAGTTAACCGCAGTCCAAATTTAAAATTCGTTTACAAGACAACAACTTTTCAGCACACAGATACTTCGTCCCCATATCTGCTGGGTTGAACTCTGAGGGTATATTGCACAGCTTCACCTTACCTGCATCTAAAACATCACGAATAAAGTGGAACCTCACATCAATGTGTTTGGTTCTATCATGAAAGACAAGGTTTTTGCAAAGCTGGATAGCAGACTGGCTATCAAAAAATACAGTGACATCCTGTTTAAGAAAACCTATTTCAGTGACAAGACGTCTTAACCAGATGTCTTCCTTGAAGGCTTCTGTAGCTGCAACATACTCAGCTTCAGTGGTTGATAAGGCAACAATAGGTTGTAACTGAGATATCCAACTAATACAAGAACCACACAAAGTGAACACATAGAAAGTGGTAGATTTCCTATTGTCTTTATCATTAGCATAGTTAGAATCAACATAACCACTCAGTTTCACACCTTCAACACACTTAGTAAAAATCAAACCATGATTTGCAGAAAATTTCAAGTATCTCAAAAGCCATTTCAAAGCATTCCAATGAGGCATACCAGGATTAGACATAAACCTACTCAAACAGCTCACAACATAAGCAATATCAGGTCTAGAACTAACCATCAGATACATCACAGAACCTATAGGATTAGAGTAAGGAACTGACTTCATAAGCTCAATTTCAGAAGCAGTCTTAGGAGACTGATTCTTACTTAGCACAAAATGAGAGGCAAGAGGTACATGCATAGGTGCAACAGAAGACATATTAAACTTACTCAAAACCTTCTCAACATAAGAAATCTGATTTAGAGCAAGAGTATGTTTCCTCCTGTCCCTAACAATGTTAATCCCAAGTATCCTCTTGGCATCACCAATAATTCATAGCAAAGGAATTTTTGAACAATAATAATAGATTTAAGACAAGGGCTTATAATCAACATGTCATCCACATAGATTAACAAGAACACAGGAACACAGTTAGTATTCTTGAAATAAAGACAATGATCACGGGCAGATTTCACAAATTTCATAGACTGCATACACTTTTCAAACCTAATATTCCACTGCTTAGGGGATTGCTTCAGGCCATACAAGGCCTTCCTAAGCAGACAGACATGGTCACTCCTCTTGGGATCCACAAAGCCCTCAGGTTGAGTCATGTAAATTTTCTTATCCAATTCACCATGCAAAAATGCAGTGCTGACATCCATTTGTTTCATCTCCTAGTCATGGTGAGCAACCAAAGCCAACATGATTCTAATAGTAGTAAACTTAACTACAGGAGCAAAGATTTCTGCATAATCTACCCCCTCTTTTTGAGTAAACCCCTTGGCAACTAACCTAGAATTATACCTAATGTTGTTACCCGGTTCTTCCTTGACCTTAAACAACCACTTGCACTCAACTACTGAGCTGGCATCAGGTCTAGGAACAGGGGTCCAAGTCTGGTTCACTCTCAGAGAGTCCATCTCTCTTTTCATGGCCTCAAGCCATCTTTGAGACTCTCTGGACCTTATTGCTTCACTATAGGTCTTAGGTTCATTTAGGTCTAGGACCTCAAACACAGTAAAAGCAAAATCAGATATAACACACGCAGTAAAGGCATAATCAGACAGAGTATCAGATTTTCTCTTAATGGTTCTTCTACCCCTATCCCTAACAAGTTGGTAGTCATGCAAATCAACATTATCATTATCAGCAGAATCATCAAACACATTGGTTCCACTAGACACATAATCATTATGCTCATGGTCATCATGAGTATTGAACTCCACCTCACTGGAGGTAGCAGTATCACCAGAAGTATTAACATGCACATCAGAAGGGATGACATGTACAAAAGGAGGAGTGTCATACATAACAGAAGGAATAGTAGGCACAAAAGGGACCTGAGGCTCAACCTCAACAGGTGTCCTCTCAGGTTCATGCTCAGAAACAGTTTTAAGCAAGCAAAGGAAATCAAACTCATTGAAGATTACATCCCTACTTATAACCACCTTAAAATCAGGCACACTTCTATCCCACAACCTATATCCCTTTACCCCATCAGGATACCCCAAGAAAACACACTTTTTGGATCTAGGATCTAATTTATCAGTTTTCTGATGAACATAGGCAGCACACCCAAAGACCCTAAGGTTTGACAGGTCAAAAGGCCCACCAGTAAACTTAACTTCAGGGCATTGACCCCCTATGGGAACAGAGGGAGATCTATTTATCAGATAGGTGGCAGTGGTAACTGCTTCACCCCAAAACTTCTTAGGTAAACCTGAGGTAGACAACATACATCTAACCTTGTCAAGAAGGGTTCTATTCATCCTTTCAGCCACCCCATTCTGTTGGGGGGTGTAGGGCACAATCTTATGTCTCCTAATGCCTGAAGTGGCACACAGTTGGTCAAGCTCATGGTTACAAAACTCTAGGCCATTATCAGTCCTAAGGGTCTTAACATTCTGTCCAGTTTGATTTTCTATAAGTAACTTCCAGGCCTTAAACTTCTCACAAACATCAGACTTATGTTCTAGAAGGTAGACCCACACTTTCCTAGAAAAATAATCAATTAAGGACAAGAAATACCGTTCCCCCCCATGTGTGGGAACATTGGCAGGACCCCAAACATCAGCATGCACATATTCAAGCACAGAGGAGCACTTTGTCATATTAGGATAAGGGGATAGAGGGAATTTGACTCTATGTTGTTTACCAATCACACATGATTCACAGAAAGTCAAAGAGTTCACAGAGTCTTTACCAAAGTAACCATGTTTATGCATGATCCATAAACCTTTATTACTCATATGCCCTAGTCTATTATGCCACCACAAGGTTTGATCAGTATGCACAACATTCACAACATTCACAGAGTCAATATAAGGTTTAGCATGACACACATAAAGATTGTTCACCTTCTCAACTTTAAACAACACCAAAGAATTTTTCAAAATTTTCATACAACCATTCCCCCACTTTCCCTCTAATCCACTACCCTCCAAGGCAGCAACAGATAACAAGTTGTGACACAAATCAGGGATATGCCTCACATTCTTAAGAGTAAACACAGAGCCACAAGAAAACTTAAGACATATATCACCTATACCCAGAACATTGCATCTCTTATTATCAGCCAAGGAAACATAACCCATATCACATTTCTCATATTTAGAAAACAAGTCCCTAAAAGGAGTCATATGATAGGTGCAACAAGAATCAATTAACCATTCATGCTCAGTCAAGATATTTTGAACAGAATTAACATGATCACACACCATGAGAACCTCACCAAGGTCATCTCTCTCTATAGCTACACTAGCCTGCTCAGGTTTCTTGGGATGGGGACAGTCTTTAATAAAGTGTCCAGAATTGCCACAGTTGTAGCACACACGTTTTCTAGACTTATTCCTCTTCTTAGCATTTTGGTTACTAGTTTTAGCTTGGGCATCCTGTTTCTGATTCTTAGACCTACTCTTAGATCTACCCCTCACAAACATAGCCTCACCAGAATCCTTGGATTGACTAGAAATACTCCTATTATGTTTAAGGTCAAGCTCTTTACTCTTAAGTCCATTCACAACAATATCAAGGGTGACATCATCTCTACCATATTTAATAGCAGATTTAACATCATTATAAGAATCAGGAATAGCATTAAGCAACACAACAGCAGTATAATCATCAATATGCTTATCACCAGATTGTTTAATGTTTTGGATCAACTTATTAAAAACATCAAAGTTTTCATCAATGTCTTTGGTTAGGTCTAGCCTAAACCGAAAGAACTTTTCAAGCAAAAACAGTTTACCAGGCAGAGAGGTGTCAGTATAAAGATCATCTAACTTATCCCACAACTTTTTAGCAGTCTAAAATACCAACCTTTCTAAGCACAGAACCAGATAGGTTAAGATAAATAGTAGAGCAGACAGTTTCATTCATTTCAGCTTTCTTAGCACTATCATCAGAATCCAAATAAAGTTCACTTACACCTCTGAAAACCTTTTGCTGGATTAAAACACATTTGATCTTTTGTTTCCAAATGTCAAAATCAATTTTCCCATTAAAAGGTAGCATACCATACATATTGGCAGACATAGCAAGAGACACTAGAGAGAACACAATAAGGATAATGTTGAAGATCAGTAGCAGAAGACAAGGTCAATGAAAAAACAGCACACAGAGAGACAGAGAACCAAGGAGCTAGGGTTCACCAGTGTACTCGGCTGCGGGCTGACAGGCCACGCAGATCCGAAAGCCACTTGAGTGACTGGCAGGGAACCTGTCAGTCCTAACCTCAGGTGTCGAGTCACACAGGTTAAAACAATCCCAGTTCACAAGGGTAACAAGCAAGCACAAAGGACAATAAAGGTGAGATAAACACGCAAGGGAGACAGATTACAGGTTCAAAACCTCAAGCCCGCATACACAAAACCAGTACGAATCACAGATCTAAACATGCAGAGACAGAAAACACACATGCAGATCAAACTTCACACACAAAGGTAAAGCGTACGCACCTGGGAGTAGTCAGTTACAACTGACAGCCAGAACATCTAGGTCATCAGCAAAAGAAAAGCGGGGAAGGGAATGAAGAGAGTAAAAAACACCAAAAACACACAATACTGGAGGCACCCGGCTACCTAGGGTGTTTATCGCCAATTTACCTGAGCGAGAACCTGTGGATGGGCTTCTCGACTTACCACTCAAAGGAGATCTGCGGCGGATGGCGGCGGAGGAGCTCTCGGGCTGTAGACGAGGACGAAAGGAGGTCCGGCTCTGATACCACTGTCAGGTTTTCACCTCTCCAGCTTAGACCATGCTCAAACAGCACACAACCAAGCACCATCGGAAGGGACAGTCACACTCAGGTCAGCCCAGCCATCTCAACGCACACCATAGGTTAGGAGGGGAAGCTCAGAGAGAAAGCACCACAGAAGAATCGAAGGAGAAGAGACAAAGTCTCTCTCATTCTCTCTTGCCTCTCTCTCTCTCTCTAACCGAAGGATCTCACCCGCTCAAGTGCAAGCAGAAGAGCTTAAGTACCAAAGGACTGCAAGGAACCCTAATAGAGGGTTCTAGAAAAGGGGCTAGCGAGAAACATACATGGGCCAGAGTCCAGAGGCAAGTAAACATGCCCAACAAGACAAAGAGGGCTGCCATGGCTTTATGGGCCAATACCTCCACAGTTCCTTTTGAACTTAAGACATACTACATATGTTATTTCACCTTCCCAAAGAGAGTGGCCTCATTCTTATGAGATACATATTACTCCCTCTGTCCCTAAATGTTTGTCACACTTTCCCGAAACGGATGTCTCAAAATGTTTGTCGTACTTTTTCAACTTCCTTATTTGGTAAACAAATCTATACCAAACAGTGTTAACTAGTGCAAAATAGTGTCAAACAGTGCCAAACAGTGCCGCTACAGTGTGAAACAGTGTCGCTACAGTGTAAAGTCAAATTCATCTCCTTTAAACTTGTGAAGTTAAAGTGTGACAAACATTTAGGGACGGAGGGAGTATAAATTGTTATTCCATATTAGGTAGTTTATTTTGTTCTAAATGATAGGTCATATTATAATGAGTTTGCTTACTAAAGTTGTGGATGCTGAGTAAAGCAATGTCATTATCCAAGTGTATAACTTCTTGCTTCAATTGAATATGAGACATACAACTAATTATCATTATGATAGAAACACTTTGCTAATCGAGCAATTCATCCATTTTCTTCATTGAAGTCGAGAAACAAATCAAGGAAAGAGTCATCTTTTACATCACCTAATTAATTGGGCTACCCCATTTCTAGCATTAACTACAATGTTCTGGGGTCCTCAAGGTTAACACAATGATCACATAACCTTGGACTAAATCCACAACTAGTATTATGATAATTGGGGACATTTGAGCATGGAATGACTATAATGAATTTATAGTCATGTGAGAATCACATGGTAAAGTTTTATGTTTTTAAATATGATGCTTAGAATTTGTAGTCATGGTCTCAGTGTCCCACTATCTTTGTTTCATCTGCTTGTTGATTGTTTATCTCATAAATTTGTCTCATACTATATTTGTGCAATACAATTATTACTAAATTGGGTTGAGACAAATTTAATAAGACAAATTAAAAATGAAGCATAAGACAAAAATATTGGGACATAAAGGAATAATATTTGTACAATTCAAGCTTATTCATAAAGCCCGTTGATAACCTCTATTTTAATTTTTTTGAAAGGAAACTGAACGATTATATTAGAAATCAAGAACCAACGCCATTACAAACGTTTCAATACTGGAGCGGATCGAGCACCCTAGATAGAGCGGATCGAGCCGCTAACCCTTTGAGAGATTTGAAGAATATCTCGGCTTTTGAAGCCATCTTACTCCTAAGCAAAAAATACCTACCGATCTCATAAGCATGACACCCCAAAAACACTAAGGACACGTTTACTTCACGAGTTAGTAAACGGTGCTTATTAAGACTCGCGTTAATAAGCGGCGCATAAAATAAGCAATGTTGTAAGTTCATATTTACTTCAAAGGATTTAAAACACCGTTTATCATTAAAATGTCCAAAATAACCCTATAGATATATACACACACAAACATTCATGAACACAAGTATATAATATAATATGTGGGGTCACCTCGTACGCTTAGTCGCTTACCCACACCCCTAATATGTGGTGGAGGGTAGGGTCGGGGTAGGGGTAAGGGGTACTGGGGTGGTAGGGTAGGGGTTGGGTGAGGTGGTGGGGGAGGGGTACAGATTGGGGTGGGGTCGAAGTAGGGGCAGGTGGTAAGCGATAAAAGGGTAGGGTCGGGGTCGGATAAAGGTAAGGAGTAGTGCGGGGTGGTGGGGTATGGTCGGGTCCAGGGTGGAGGTGGGGTCGAGGTAGGGTCAGGTGGTAGGGGTAAAAGGGTAGGGTCGAGGTAAGGGGTACACGTGGGGTAGGGTGGGGGTGGGGGTAAGGTGGGGTGGTAGGGATGGGTCAAGGTAAGGGGTACACATGGGGTAGGGTCAGGGTCGGGTCAAGGTAGGGGAAGGTGGTAGGGGGTAAAGCGGTAGGGTAAGGGGTGAGGGTGGGTGGGGTAGGTGGAGGGTAGGGTCGGGGTAGGGGTAAGGTGGGGGTGGGGTATGGTCGAGTCAACGGTGGGGGTGGTGTCAGCGTCAGGGTGGGGTTGGGGGTCCGGGGTGGGGTCGGTGTAAGGTAGGGTAGGGGCGGGGTAGTGGGGTAGCAATAGAGTTAGGGCAAGGGGTAAAGGTAAGGGTAAATTCGGAAACTGAAAAAGCTTAAAGTGCCGCTTAATTAATACATGATGAGTGGTATGCTTATTAAGCGGCACTTTAAGCATCTCTTTCGATTAGTAAGCAGCGTTTTAAGCAACTTGCGTGTTTATTTCACCTGTCTTACTAACCTAACTGTGACTTTAGCGGCGAAGTAAACACCTCCTAAGGTTCCAAAATAAAAAACAAACTGGAAGATAACAGTATTAAAATGCAAACTAAATGAACCTATCACTAGTTGCCAAGCTCCATTATTTTTATGTCTTTTAACGGAGAACTTCCATAGACAACCAGAACTCCAACTCGTGCGTTCCACGACGATGGTTCAGGAGGAGGACAGATCAACTATAGAGCGCTCCATACACGGCGGTGACTTTCGCCAAAATAGTCCCATCTTCCTTATCCATCTCCATGCTGCCAAACATATGAATCAGCCGCTTCTCCTCGAATCGTTATCACCGCTGTCATCTTCCCTTAAGTGGCCGCCAGAGTGGAATCCGTCAAATCGCCGCACCACAGGTCCACTGCACAGGCCAAAAACGGAGGTCCTACTCCCTTCGCTCGACCCCAACACCTCCTGCGCCCCAACCAAACAGTAGTTCCATTGTACCTTGGCTTGCTAGAAGGGAATCCGTCCGCTGGCAACCAGAGAAGCCTCCGCCCAAGCTGTTCCGCTACCCAAACAATGGTAACCCAGGGAGAAACCCTAGGCACCCGTCTGCTAATACGTAAAGGAGATTTTGTTTTAAAAACTACAATCCTACGCTACTTAGGGGTGTTTGGAACTGATTGCTTCTGCTTCTTTTTTAAAGCAGAATCAGGATCAGTTTTCAGAAGCTGGTCACCCTCAGCTTCTAAAAAAACTGATTCTAGAAGTAAATTAGAGCACCAGAATCACTTCTGCACTTTCACCCAAACACTCCAACTTCTGCTTCTGCTCCCTGAAGGAGCAGAAGCAGTTTTAAGAATCAGATCCAAACACCCCCTTAGTAGTCGGTAGATATGATGCAATTATTGTTCCAACTACAACCTCTATTTTAAGTTCATCAACCTTATTAGCAAACATTTTACGAAACATCTAATTTTTTATTTTCGCACGTTGAATTGTGTAATAATCAAAATAAATAAGATCATGTTACTTTTTGCCTAAATTGGCTAAAGTAATATAGATGACCCTTTTAGCTTTTTTATATAAAATATTTTAAATATAATTATTCCATAATTCAGTAGATCCAGCTAACTCAACGGTTTCAATAGGAATTTCATCAATTTCAACATATTCGACTAATTCAAGCAATTCGAGTGTTACCAAATTTACAACTGTCGAGGTCTGATCTGTTCATAAATTACAAATTTAATACCAAACAAGTAATTTCATTTTTCTTATAATTTTCAAATGTCCTAAGGATGTTTTTATTTATATTGAAATTTTCTGATCTGATATATGTTTGGTCTCTGTCTAATTTACAACGGTCGAGGTCTGATCTGCTCTGTTTATACCAAGTAAAAACATCCTAAATACTACGTAGTAAATACTATCGTTTTTTGGGGGGGGGGGTCGGGGGTCGGGAGAGGAGGATAGTAAATACTATCGTATTATGATATTTATGTTAGTGTTAAGTAGTTAGGATATTTTCTTTTGGACATAAATTTGCTGGTCTGGTCTGCTCTGATTTGGCATATGTCTGGTCTCTGTGTTTTTTATAACCACGAAAGTCTATTCTGATCTGGTCTGATCTGGTCTGATCTGAGTTCATGTAATCTGGTTTTGTCTGGTATGAGATTGAAAACAGTCCTAAAGAAAACATCCTTAATTTCATTGACCCAACATTAGGCGTACTTACCGGTTAGGTCCTGATTAATTCAGCCGGTTTTACCATATAGACCGCTGAAGGCCGATAGAACTAAATACGTGTACTAATTGAACTAATGGATGACTTAATCTCCAATCATGTTTCTTGACCACAACTAAATATAAATATATAACGCTAAAATGTTGCTAAATACGGAGTATCTGATGTGGCTGTGATTCTGCAACTTGGGAACCTCACTATCTCTAACTCCATTTCTTAACCAATCTGCACTCCGTTTAATTCATCCACGAAAATCGTGCCCTTCAGATATTTTTGTGCCAAGAAGTTTTGGTTCTATCCTCCTCTTCATTCTTCTTCGTTCTTCAACCTTCACACCCTCATAAGATACGTAAGAATTAAGATCAACTCAGCTGTTCAGCGTGTTAATCGACTTGAATTAACGTGACAAAACATTTCTTTCAATGTGTTCTGTCCGTGAGTTTTGTGGTTGCTGATTAGTTCTTTTAAATGTGTATATGTGGGCTGAAGCAAGAGGGTTTGAGAAGCAGTTCAAATAGCTGAGAGTGACACATGGGATCAGGATTAATTCTTTATGATAAAAACTCGATCTTTACGATAAAAAGAGTAGAGTTGAGATGGAATCACAACTGGGTTTGATTGAGCAGTCCTTTAATGTCAGGTACTCAAGTTTGGTTAGAGATGCACTTGATAGCTTGCCTGACAGTTTTACCATAACTGATCCCTCCATTTCTGGTCATCCAATTGTGTATGCTTCTACTGGGTTCTTGAAATTGTTCGGTTATTCAAAGGAGGAGGTGATTGGTAAGAACGGTAGGGTATTTCAGGGTCCACAGACTGACAGGAGATCCGTTATGGAAATCCGAGAGGCCATACACGAGGAGCGTACTATACAAGTTAGTTTATTAAATTATAGGAAAGATGGGATACCGTTTTGGATGCTGTTTCACATGTCTCCTGTTTTCTGCGAGGATGGGAGGGTTATTCATTTTTTGGCAGTCCAAGTGCCTATCTTGAATAGGCCAACGAGGCTCGGTAGGAAGCGAATGAACCTTTGTAAGGATGGAGTTGCTTTTAGGGAGCCCATGTTCATGTGTTGTAGACGAGATGTTTGCTTCAATCCGGTTTCAAAATTTGGACCTGCATTAGCTTCACATTCAGTTTCTGGCTTGCATTATCCTGGTGAGTGATGTTCAGGGACCACTGTACATTTTGGGTATCAAAGGCCATGAAACTTAAAAGAGCAACTAAATCATCTAAGAAAAGAGCATTGATTATCAGTATGCTCCAAGGAGCCCCCATCCACTACTAAGCATACCCTTTCATTTAGTTGAACTTTTAGGGCAGATACTCAAGTTTAAATAATATAGGATGTCATGAATATTTGGCTGAAATGACATGAATTCCTTGTTTGGCTCAAAGTAAAAGGCTAAAACTGTTTGGTAAAATCCACTTCAGCCAAATAAGTGAGCCACAAGCTACTTGTTCCAATTAGTCTGCTTATTCTACTCATAAATAAAATAGTTTGAATAGGCTACCTGACAGGCTTTGTCTTCCATAACAATGTTGCTCACCAAATTCAGCACCATTTCCACTAAATTTGCCATCTACAGAACCAGAGGATACTGATCCATGTGTGGCAAGTGATATAGAGAAGAGAACATCTATGGCTGCTCTCCACAACATATTATCTGTTCTTATGCATTATAGTGAGTTGACTGGCAGATTGGTGTCTGGAAAGAGATGCACTCCACCTAGGATGGACCTTCTTGGTACATCACTAACATCATCTCTTGGTACAATCAAGCAAAGCTTTGTATTGTGAGTTTTATAATCCATTTCTCAATTTCTCTAATTCTTCCACATGTTTGATCTCAGTATGTTTATGCTCTATTTCCCTCATATATTTCATTATTTCCACAAATTACGCAGAACTGATCCACAAAAACCTGACATGCCAATCGTATATGCAAGTGAGGCCTTCTTAAGAATGACAGGTGCGTATAAAGTTTCAACTTTTCTCAAATGGTTGTCTCAATAAGCTTGAGGGTATTATTAACATCTACATATTTTCAAGTAAATTTCATTTGTAAGTCTATTATGTTGCTTGCGCTTCTTTAAATAGGATATAATAGAGATGATGTTTTGGGACACAACTGCAGATTTTTAAGTGGTCTTGATACCAATTCCCTTACTCAATTCCAGGTGACTTTTTTATTATATTATAGGGTAAGTATTCAAAAAATGATTAGGGTAATTGTGCAAAAGAGAAAATGAAGAATTTTGTTTACTTTTGTCTCTCAGATAAAAGAATGCATTAGAACAGCACAACCATGTACAACACGTATCTTAAATTACAGGTTGGTTGCTGAATATATATGTTGCTGGATTGAGAAAACAGTTGCTGCATTTTAAGTATGAAACATTTGTTTTTTTCTTTATTTTGCAGAAAAGATAGCACACCGTTTTGTAATTTCCTGCATATTTCACCTGTTAGAAATGCAACTGGCAAGGTAATATCATGTGTATTTCATAATATGTGATTTTGTTGATCAAGCTTGATTATTCGGATATCATTGTGAGTGCATATTATTAATTACCTCCATAGATTATGAATGGGTGCCAATTATATTGCTTTTTAAGTTTATAAATGCTTATAGACCTGTTAATTTTTTTGAAGATTGAGTGCCGTTAATATGAAACTACTTATGTTGGAGCAAATGATGATATTTACTAATTACTTGTTTGTGAGAAATAAGACTTTAGATGTGTCTATTTGAGCAAAGTAATGACATCTTCCTCATTGGATGAATATATAAATGTGTGCGCGCGTGAGTGCGAGTGTGTACATACATATGTATATTTACGCATACATATATATTTACATGTGTACGTGTGTGTATGTATGTGTTATATCTGTAATATCTATTTTGAGAATAGAGTACTTGCTTGAGATAAACGTGTTATATAGAGATAAAGTCGAGTCCTGTCTAGTTGAGTAGTTGAGCATTGTAACTTAATTACCTGTCCCAGTTAGATGTATGTAATTTTTAAGCATGTAAAAAAAGCCTCCGGACCTTATGTTGGATCTGTACATGGGACAGTAAAAATATACTCGTGAAATCTATGCTTGATTTGTACTCTCTCTGCCCCCTAAAAGAGCCTTCTTTCAAGAGTTGTTTTGTCCCAAAAAGAGCGTTTTAAATGGAGGGTTTAGTTTTTAAGGAAAGTTTGTGGGAAGCTACAATATTGGAAATAACTCTTAGATAAATAGTGGACATTCGTATTAAGTTGTAAAAAATTGTGCATGACTTATCTGACAGAATTTGTACCTTACCCAAATCTGGTTCATTTTTTGGGACGATGGGAGTATTGGACTTAAATGATATGTGCAACAGCCAAATTGTCGTGACTTATGCTCTTTACCTACTGTTGTGTAGGTTGCATACTTTGTTGGTGTTCAAATAGAAGAAGATGCAGAGAATGCCCATGAGAAACATGGATTGGGACCTGACAGGAGCCACTTAGGTGCTGTTGCTGCTGTCAAGGTTACGGTGAGAGGCTCATCCATGGGAACCACCACCACGTCGTAGTAATTCTCATATGGAGTTGTTGTAATCTTCTCCGCAACTCCGTTTGTATCAAGGTATTTTATTGATCAGGGTTCTGCGTTATAACCACTGGACAAATAGAGGCATACGCTTTAGATTGTAATGCACATTCTTTGTATATATACTGTGACATGGTATTTGAATAAAATTATGAACACTGGTTCAATAGTCATCAAATATTAAATACCACGGAGATAAATTCACACATAACACCTTGGGTTACTCTGTGTATCAAGTTGATGATAAGAACCCAAGTCAATATGGTATGAGAGACCGTTAAACTCCAGTAAGACTTGATAGGTTTCAATAACGAGCATACAAACTTTAAGATCAGTATGCTCTAAAGAGTTACAATCTTGTGGGCCATTTTAAGCCATCACAAATATACCAAATATGTAAATACATTCACTTCTAAGATTTTAAATTAATCCTTCTGCTAAGAGGTCATGTTACGGTGGATCCCAAGCTCTTGTAGGTTTGTGCTCATCTAAATCACAACCGTCAGATCATGATCGAACAGTGAGGATCAAACAAGCACAAAAAAATGACCCCCTCTAACTTCTTGCTGGATCGGACCGTCCAGTTTAGACAAGCACTAAAGGCGGTTGGAGAACTTCACATATTTACTCAAAGGCCTACCTCAAGATGATTCTGAACCATATTTATATTCCTCATTTGCTGGATTAGGATCCAGGAATTGATCAAGCAGTGTTTACAGAAAAAAACTGGCATTAACTTGGTTGTTCCTGACTTGCCTATATGCTATATGCGTAACATAATTATTAGGTTAGTCATGGCAAATTGATGTACTTATAGCGTGATGCCCAGAAGAGATAGTGGATGAAATTCAAGAGGCTGAGAATGCACATGAGCCAGTAGAATCGCTCTAAATAGTAATGATTCAAATTGTCACCAGAGAGCCATGGCCTGTGCCCTTTGAACCCGGTCACACTATTGACAATGCCGACGATAGCCGAGCTGAGGTAGTATCCGATGGCCAATGAAGTCCAAGACAGCGAGGTAGCCAAGGATCTCATACTACTAGGTGCTTCCGAAAAGAAGAACTCCAACAGTCCAGCCAGTGTGAACAGATCAGCGGATCCCAAAAAAAGGTACTGGAATGCAATCCAGAAGAATGTGATGGGAAGTGGCTCCTTTGATGAGCTGTCAACTCCTGCTGCCACATTCTTCCGCTTGACTTCCACTACAGCTGCTACTCCCATGGCTACGATCGAGAGAAACAACCCAATCCCTATGCGCTGGAGGTGAGATATCCCCATCTCTGTCTTGGTCATTTTTCGCATGGATGGGATTATAATGTGATCATAGACTGGTGCAAGGATCATGATAAAGACCACGGGGAAAAATGGGAGTGAAGCAGGCGGGACTTTCATGGACCCGAGCTTCGTGTTCATTGTGGACGCTTGGTGGACTGAGAAGGTTGAGAGCTGTGCGAGGCAACAGCTGATCATGATTGTGCATGCGAAAACTGGCAAGGTTTTTATCACCACTTTTACTTCCTCCACTTCTTGCACTGAGCATTCTGCTCCTCTGCTTAAAACTGCCCTGTTTAGGAACCTAAGACTCTCTGATAATGGGAAATCAACCAACTGTTGCTCACCGTCTGTGCTTTCGATCGTATTAAAAACTTCTCCTTTTTCTCTGTGTATTGCTGGAGAAGAGCTTGTTGGCATGCTTGCGATCGCGCTTCTTAAATTTCTTGAACCATCTGTGTTCAAAATGGCTGCAACAAGAACCTGCAAATTTCATTATTAAAAAACACAGAAAGCTTCAGATATTCAAGAAAAGATAATTTGTTAAATCTAGAAAGTAGCAAAGCACCACTAGTTTCCTTGATATTCATCAAAAGTTTTTGAGGCCTATATTTTGGGATGAAGTTATGGATAACATAAGTAAAATGAGTGTCAAATAAAATCTACAGTTACTAAATTTATTTAATGTTTTTCTTTCCTTTCCATTTTTTTACTGTTTTACATCCTGTTATCTTTCCCAAGTACATTCCGGGATCGAAATGGTTTCCCAAGTGCCCAAGCAGTGGAAACTATGTAATGAATGATGTTGGGGGGGCGGGGGCGGGGGGGACAATGCTGAACCTTAGATATGGTGGTCAGAGGACTTCCAGATGGGATCTTGTTCCGGTAAAACATGGAACCAGAAAGGAAAACTGGAATGGAGAGGAAGATGGCAAAGGTGGATATTCCGAACCCCCATTGCCACCCTTTGTTGTCTTCAACCCAAACCACAAGAGTGACTGCTATGAGAGCACCTGATGCGAGGGAAAAGACGAAGTAGTTGAAAAATGTTGACCTGTGCTTTCTCCCCTGAGGGCTGTCTTGGTCAAACTGCTCTGCCCCGTGGGCTGGTAAGGATCCCTTGATGCCGCCCACGCCCAACGCCACTAGGTATAAGCCCGTAAATAACACTGCCGCTTGTGTACCATGGACTGGCTCACACCCCGAGTCGCATGATCCTGGTGGCTTTAGTTTAGTTGAGAAAGCCTGGATTGTTAGCACACCTAATCCCTGGGTCAATGGAGTGTAAGTTTGTGAGTGTAAATCCAAAATATATGACATGAATTGAAAGGTGTTTTCTTTGGGTTCACATTGTTTCCATGCAGTACATACAATTTTTTGTGTAGGCTGAAATCGAAATTCTAAATGAGAAACACCGATCTTTTTTTGTATTAAAAAGTATCGCAGGAAGTATATGATTAGGAAATGATTGGAAGTCATACTAAACAATTCGTTAGGGTCATATAAAGATTGAATGAATCGACTTTTTATGTATTGATGCTGTTTATGATTTACTTTGGCTTAGAAGTACATTGAGTATTTTTATGTTTTGTAAAACGGTTGAAACTTTGTATCTTGTTTGTATTGAAGGAAAGAAATAATTTGTATTTAGAACACAATATTTTAGTTAGCCGTTACATATCTTTGACATTTACTATAGTATTATTATTTACCTTATATACATGATTAGGAGATGTATAAATAGCAGCCTTGTAAACCAGTTTTAACACACAGAAATATATTCAAAACATTTGTTCTCTTCTCTCTATTAGTTTGGACCCATTCAGCTTAGTACTTTCTCATATTCCTAATGACTTTTAAATGGTAACAATGAAAAATGCATAGAAGAGTTTGAGAGTTTCTAGCCGTCCATTTTTGCTCATCTCCCTCAACTCTCTCCAGTATTATCTTTCATCTTCTTCATTGTTAAAAAATGTCTAAAAAGTAGTTTGGAGCTCGAATGAACGATTATTTATTTTATAATGTGTTTAGGGTTATTATTTTGTCAATTTTGGCAGTTATTTTATGGGTGATTTCTTCTCAAATCAGACACTCTTCTAGGATGCTATTTTGTTACTTAATTGCTATTGAAGACAATACTCGTCTATGACACTACCAATGGCTCATCTCCCCAGCCGAACCACTACCATTGATCGGAAGAGTGACTCTATATTTCTATTAGACTGGTGCATTTCAAATTTCATGTTCTGCTAGGCGCAACATATCTATAGGTATGGTGGAATCAGGACAGGGCGCTACGGCTACATGATCGGACAATGATGACTACTTTCAACCGTATTTACAATTTCCCTTATTCATGCATTTTTTATTATTTGTTCATTGATTTTGAATTTGCTAGACAAATTGAAGGTTTCCTATATCAAGTTAGAAACATAGAGATCAACGTGATCAAATTAAGCTTCCATTTGTCCTTTACATGATTAGCGATTTATGCGGGACTGATACTAGCTTGAGTATATTGTAATAATCTTTGATTCCAATATAGAAGATTTCCATTAAAAAAAGAACATGAATGCCTCTGAGCAACGATAAGAGATTGTAGGATTTCTTGTCTGCTAATAAAATGTTTGTACTGATCTCTTCATCAATTATACTGATCTCTGTGGGCGCCTTTGCCTCAAAACCATAGCAAAGGGCAAAGGGTGTTTCGCCCGTCGCCCTCCTCGGCGTGATACGGTAGCACCACAAAATGTTGGGGAGCTCGTCGGCCCAGCTGCCTCCTGCGTCCTGGAGTTTCTTCTTTATGCCCTCCAGAATGGTTCTGTTGGCATTCTCAACTTGCCCGTTACCTTGAGGGTAGGCAACAGAGGAGAAGCGATGCTTGATTCCCCATTCTTGGAGGCGTTCTTGGAAGGGTGTGGCCTCGAACTAGGTGCCGTTGTCGGATATAATCTCCTGGGGAACGCTGAAGCGGGTGAGAATGTTGTTGTGGACGAATCTCTAACACATGGCCCCTGTGATGCTAGCCAAAGGTTCCGCTTCAACCCACTTGGTGAAGTAGTCGATGGTGACAATGATGTAGCGGTTGTTACCGGTGGCTCCGGGAGGGGGGTGACCAGGTCAATCCCCCACCTCGAGAATGGGATTGCAGTGCTAACCGAGGCGTAGTTGACGGCCGGCCCACCAGGGGCCTTTTGTACTACCTGGCATGAGGTACACTTCTTTGCAAGATTAACACAATCTCGTGCCATCGTCGGCTAGAAATAGCCTTGGACGACGAGACGGCGGGAAATGCTGAAAAGCCCCTGGTGTGAGGAGCAGATACCACAGTGGACTTCCTCCATGGTTATGTCAGCCTCATCCCGGTGTAGGCATCGGAGGAGAGTGCCATTGTAGGATCTCTTATAGAGTTTCCCATTTTCAATGGTGTAACTTGGGGCCCTGAGTTTGGCTAGCTTGGCCCTCTCCTCGTCCTGGGGTAGCTCTCCCAAAGTGATGAAGGTCACAATATCGGTGATCCGGTCCTCCGGCCGATGCTGAATGCACATGATCGGGCTGGCATGGATGCTGGACATGCTGAGCCCCTCGGCCTTAGCTATTTTAGAGATGTGCTCTGGAGTATCTGTGCTGAGCTTGGAGAGGATGTCGACCTCGGCATTCTCCGCCCTTGGGATATGTGTGATCTCATGGGTTTCGAATGCCTTGAGCAACTCCTCAGCCACCTGTTTGTATTATCTCATCCTCCCTTCTTTGGCCTCGTATGAGCCCTCGATCTGGCCCACCACCAGTTTGGAATCGCATCTGATTCTGATGTGTCGTGCTTTGAGGCGGGCGGCGAGTCTGAGGCCGCTGAGGAGGGCCTCATACTCGGCTTCGTTGTTGGATACCATGAAGTTGAAGCGGATGGCATAGTAAGCTCTGAATCCTTCAGGGGAGATGAGGACGACGCTGCCCCCACATGCTTTGGTGGCCGACGAACCATCAGTGAAAAGGGTCCATGCTTCGTCTGGCTCCGGCCCGGGTATGGTAGCGGCCGTCTCCCTTACCGTGCATTCGGTGACAAAGTCAGCCAAGGCTTGCCCCTTGATAGATGGCCTTGGCGTGATTTCGACCTGGAACTGGTTTAAGGAAGATTGCCCACTTCACCATCCTTGAGGAACTGGTGGGGCTCCGCATGAGCACGCCGAGGGGCTGCTGAGTCAAGACGTGGATGGCATGGCCTGGAAGTAGTGCCCTAGCTTTTGCACTGTGTGGACGATGGCCAGTATTGTCTTCTCAATGGGGGAGTACCTGAGCTCGGCCTCCCGTAGCGTCTTGCTGACGAAAAAAATGGCCTTCTGCACCCCTTCATCCTCGCGGATGAGCACAGAACCGATGGCCGACGTGCTCACCCCCAAGTACAAGAAGAGGGTTTCACCGGATTTGGGCTTGGAAAGCATGGGAGGGGACAATAGGTATTGTTTCAGCTCCTCGAATGCTTACTGGCACTCTGTCATCCACTTGAAGCCGTTTGCCTTGCGCATGATTTGGAACAAAGGGAGAGACCTTTCAGCCGATTTTGAAAGGAAACGGTTCAGGGCCGCAAGGCGTCCCGTCAGCAGTTGTACCTCCTTCACGTTTCGTGGCGGCCCCATGTTAACAATGGGTTGGATCTTCTCCGGGTTTATTTCAATGCCCCTTCGGCTGACCATGTAGACGACGAACTTGCCTCCCTAGACGCCGAAGGTGCACTTCTTGGGGTTCAGGCGGAGCTGAAACTTCTTCATGATTTCAAAATTTTCCCGGAGGTTGTCAGCATGAGTGGTAGATTGCTTGTTCTTGACGATCATGTCGTCGACATAGGCCTCCATCGTCCGGCCAAGGACTGCTCTGAAGATTCTGGCTACCATCATGGTGTATGTGGCGCCTGAACTTTTGAGCCCAAAGGCATGACGAGGTAGTAGAAATATCCTCTGGGGTCATGAAGGCCGTCTTCTCGGCGTCATCTTCGTGCATGAAGATCTTGTGGTACCCCTAGAAGGCATCAATGAACGACATTAACTCGCATCCCGTCGTCTCGTCCACCAACTGATCAATGTTGGGGAGAGGGAACGGGTCCATAGGGCACGCCTTGTTCAGGTCAGTGTAGTCAACGCACATTCTGAACGTCGACGACTTCTGGGCGAGGACGGCGTTGGCCAGCCAGGTCGGGTACTTCACCTCCTTGATGTGGCTGACTGAGAGGAGCATGGTGACCTCCCCTTTGACGAAGTCCCGTCTCTCGGCCGAGAGGTAGCACCGCTTCTGCTTGACTGGCGTGGAGGCGGGATCGACTAACAGCCGGTTAGTGATCACCTTTCGGCTGATGCCTGGCATGTCATCCGGTCCCCATGCAAAAATGATTGCATATGACTGCAGGACTTAATTGGAGGATGTCGTCGCGTTGGTCCTGTGGAAGTTGTCTCCCAATTTTCAGGACTCTTTCCGGCCTAGAGGTGTCCATGGGGACCTCCTCGACCTCTTCGATCGGCTCAGCATGCGGCCTCTCCTCGTCTTTGGCGACGGTGGCGGTGATAGTGTCTACCCTTTGCTCGGTGTCTACGGCCGGCTTTGTCAGCTTGAGGTAGCATGCTCTGGCTATCCTCTGGTCCCCCCTGGCGTAGCCGATACTGCCACTGGTAGGGAACTTCAGGCACATGTGCTTCATGGTGATGATGGCCTCCAGGTCCTCTAGTGCCGGCCGCTCACAGATCAGGTTGTGGGCGCACTCGAGGCTGACCACCATGATATCCATGTCAATTTTGGCGCGATGGGAGCCGTCGTCGACCTCCATGGGGAGGACTATCGTGCCTTCGACGTCGATAGAGTCCCCGGTGAAGCCGGACAATGGTGTCCGTATCAGCTTGAGTACGGCCTTGCTCAGCTTCAGCTGCTTGAAGGTGTCCAGGTACATGACATTGACGGAGCTCCCCATATCGATGTAAGTGCGGTGGATGATAGAGTTACCTATCTAACATCGGATGACGAGAGCGTCCCTGTGTGGTGCGGGGCCTGGAGGCAGATCCTTGTCGGTGAAGGTGATCGCCTCTGTCCGCTGCTTCTTCGGCTGGGGGGAGCGTGGGACACCTCCCCAATGTAAAGGGATTGGGCCCATTTCTTCCTCTGGGTGACCGAGTCCCCCCAATGTTGCCCCCACGATGAGGTGGATGTGGTTCTTCTTCGGAGGGGGCTCCTCAAAGTCTTCATCGTCATCGCTGAGGCTGCCGATCTCACGCTTCTTCGTAGAGGGTTCGCCCCCATTTTTGCCGGTGTTTACCCATGTATTTTTACGTGGGCCACCTTTAACAAATTGGGAGAGTTTCCCCTGGCGAATTAGCTTCTTGATGGCTCTCTTCAGCGTGACGCAGTCGTCTGTGTTGTGGGAGGTGTTCCTGTGGTAGCGGCAATAGGTATCGCCCTGATGGACGGCGTAGATTTCCTTCGCCAATCGAGGATCCCGTTCAATGAGATCATGTTCCTTGGCATAATTGAGGATGGAGCTGATCGAATGAGTGAGGGGGGTCTTCAGCCTTTCCATCCTCGGCCGCCATGGGCGGTCCTTCTTGTGCTGTCCGCCAAACCCGTGGCGGCTCTGCCCTCCCTGACCTCGGTCCCCGGCCGAGGGTGCGCCTGGAACTGGCGCAGTGTTTGTCTTCTTGGAGGGGTTCCCTCCGTCCTTCTTGTGGCTGTGGAGTTCGTCGGCGTCAGCGTATAAGTTCCCTCGCTGGAGCGCCTTCGTATAGGACCTTGGAGGGTCAGTGATGAGGCTCCTCGCATATGGGGTGCTGCGGAGGGCGCCCTGGAAAAGAATAAAGAGGGTGCACTCATCGGCTCCCTCGATCTCATCGGTCTCTCTCGTCCATCGGTCGATAAACGAGCGGAGTGATTCGTCATGTTGCTGCTTGACGGAGAGAAGATGGGTGAAATATTTCTTCGCGTGCTTCCTCCCGGCAAAATGGGTGAGGAAGCGTTTGGCAAGATCCTGCCACGAGTCTATGCTTCCTTCGGGGAGCGCGTTGAACCACTTGTACACTGGCCCTTCAAGAGTGGAAAGGAACCAACGACAGAGGTATTCATCCGACGCGTTTACCATCAGAATGTTGTTCTGATAACGGCTGAAGTGCTCCTGAGGGTCGAAGTGGCCGTCATAAGGCTTGATGGCGTTTCCCCTGTACTTCTCGGGAATGGGAGCCGAGAGTACCCTCGTAGTGAAAGGGGTCACGGTCCTGACCTAGATGATAGGGTCACCCCTAGCCTCGGCCAACTCCCTTTCCAGGATGCTGACCTTATGTAGGAGCGCATTGAAGCCAGGATCCCTGTACGTGTTGGCCGTAGGAATGGTTGCCGACTGCTTGGCCTCCATCTCGGCCAACCTCCTCTCTAGTTGGGCGATGACCTCGTCCCGGGGGTCCTTGGTGGCCGTAGTGGCGCCTTGTGTTTGCAGGCGGGCTGTGTGAGCCGTGTTGATTCGATGGCGCGCATCGTCCTCGTGCAACTTCCCCTTGCCTTTGTCCAGGCGGGGCCAATCCGTTGTCTGGGATACGGACCCCAAGCTTTCCCTCTGTGAGCCAGGCTCACGTTCACCAATCCGTCCCGCCATCCTCTCCGAAGCAGGCCGGCGGCGCGTGTCGCCTAGCCTATTAAAGGTTGAGGCTTTTCCACGTGCTGGGGCCAGTCCACATCAAAGTGGGGAAGCAGGGTGGGAGTGGGATGATGACGTGTCCTGGGGCACCACCCCTTCGTCGTTGCCTAACTTGATGGCCAGCGGCTGGGGCTGAGGAGGCGGTGTAGTGTTCTCCCTGGTCCTTGGCATGAGTGCGCTGAGGACGTTGGGGTTCTGGGCCAGGCTGGCGATGATGGCCGAGAGTGTGGCTTGGAGCTGAGGGTCAACGGCGGGAGAAGCCGGTTGCCCCGAGGCATTGTCGCCCTTCTCCAGGCGCTTCTTCTCCAGGCCGATGCGGGCATCAGGGGCGCCGCCGTTGAGCTGGTGGCGAAGGCCATTCGTGAGGTCGATGGCCTCCTGGAAAACATCCCCGCCCGCGGCCTTGTCAGCCGTGGCATCCTCCTCGTGTTCCCTGTTCTCTAGGGCCTCAGGGATCGCCTTGCCGAGGAGGTTACAGTTGGACTTAGTTCTTCCCATGATCAGTTAGCTGTGCTTGGTAGCAACGAGGGATGCTAACTTGATTGTTCTAGCTATCAATGAAAGCACCAAATGATAGAGTAATTATCTAGAGAGAGAAGTGCAACAAATTCTTGCTGTTAATGATTTGTGAACCCCCTACAACTACTCCCAAAGGGAGTATTTATAGAGGAAATTAGGACTGGGCTCCCAAGTCTTGAGCTTGGGAGGCCCATTTACAATTGGGCCACTACTTGGCCGAGTACAAAGAATGTAGAAATGACTAAGTATGGAATTCGGTTCTGTGAGTAGTTCCTGGCCGACGAGGGTCTGGCCGACGGAGCCATGGCCGACGGTGACATCTGGTTCTGCTGTCTGCTGGATCATAATCTGAGTCGATATCTTTCTGGCCGATGGAGGGCCATCTGGCCGACGGAGGCCCCACTGGGTGACAGCTGTGCCTCTTATTCTTCTGAGTATGTGGGTCGTGGGGTCCAGACCCATATACTCCATCAGTGACCATCGCCCCTTTTATGACGATCGGCTTCATCAAAGCCCCGTCATCATTTATAGGACGATCGGCTCCTCAAACGCCGACGTCCTCAAATCACGGATGGCCTCTCAGCCTCGGCGTGATTATTTATCTCAAGATCGGATTCCCCAGCGCCGAGCGTCTTGAGCTAGCGATTGGGCTCGCCATCCCTTCCTGGATGGTGACCATCGCCCCTTTTATGACGATCGGCTTCATCAAAGCCTCATCATCATTTATAGGACGATCGGCTCCTCAAATGCCGACGTGCTCAAATCACATATGGCTCTCAGCCTCGGCGTGATTATTTATCTCAAGATCGGCTTCCCCAGCGCCGATTGTCTTGAGCTAGCGATCGGGCTCGCCATCCCTTCCTGGATGATGACCATCGCCTCTATATGATGATCGGCTTCATCACTTCCGTCGTCCTCAGGTCATGAACGACCCCTCCGCCTCCGCGTGATTCCGTATCTCACGACCGGTCTTAGCCATTCTTTTACCGGATGGTGATCGTTGCATGGATTTTCGGACCGGCCCCTCAGTGCCGTCGTCCTCATATCACGACCGGCCCATCGACCTTAGCATGTTTATTTATCCCAAGACCGGCTCCCAACGCCGAAGCATTGTTATAGCGACCAGGCTCGCTAGTCCCCTCCTGGATAGCGACTGTCGCCTTCATATGATGCACGGCTCATCACCACCGTCGTCCTCATATTCAGACAGGCATCCGTCGCCTCGTCCTCATATTTAGGCAGGCTTCCACCGCCTCGTCCTTATGATCAGACAAGCGTCCATCGCCTCATCCTCATATTCGGATCGGCTCATCAGCGCCATCATCCTCATCATCAGACGGGCGTCCCCTCAGCACACGGACACCGCTCCATTTCCATCGTATCGCCCCTTTAGAGCGAAACGCTCGGGTATGGCCGATGATGTCTCTGGCTGAAGGGTTCACCCCTTTTGCTTCGTTTTGAGGGCATCTGGTGTACTCTACTCCTTTTCACCTCATTAGGATTTTTCCCACGGGGTTTTTTCCTAATGAGGTTTTTAACGAGACATCTCCCCATTGTGGATAAAAAAGGTGTCGACCCCCGACCCCCTATTGAAGACCTGCTTTACTCTACTCCTTTTCACGTTATTACATGTGCTTCAAGGAGTGGGGACTGGGGGACTGTATCGGCCTCCACAGATAAGAAGATGCCTTCGGCAACAGCACAATCAGCACCACAATGTCCTGAAGTGTGTGGTCCACCTTCAGATACAACATAGGACACACATCATCGTCAATACAAGAGACGTTCGTCATCATCAAGGATGAAGGATCCATAACAGCTCAGGAAGAAGCAACAAGCATGAGTCGCTATGCAGAACCCATGGATGATAACCCCTGGCCCACGACCTTCGTCCAAGGGTTCTCCCATAGGGTTACCTTGGTAAGGGATCGCCAAGGGGTTGGATTTCATGACGGACACTAGTGGTTCCGCTTCAGCCTAGCTCCTATCTTACTCTTTCACACCTACCATGCTCTTCGGTATGAAGGAGTGGGGGACTGGGGGGGACTGCATCGGCCTCAACGCATTTGAAACCCCCAGAAAGTGAACAAAGTCAAATCAAAATGCATCATTGCAACAATCTACACATTGTGTGAATCACCTCCGGCCTAAACGAGAGAAGGTAAGCTCACCAACATGATGACACTTCGTCATTTACGACGAGTACGAAGGAAGAGGAGCCGCATCGTCCTCAACCCAGAAAGCAAAGACAACACCTCATCATTTTTTTCAAGTTAATGAAACCTTGGAACATGTATCGACTCAGAGCCACAACATATCACTGGCCACAACACGCGTGACGTTCCTAGGATCACACTCCTCGTCCTTAAGCACGAGGGCACACACGTCCTCAAGGTGAGGACCCCCATTGTCCACAACATGAAAGCAGATACCCCAGTGCCCCACAACGGCCAAGCACAAAGAATAGCCACTACAGCGCCACAATGGCCAAAGGACATTAAGGCAAGAATCCACTCCATAGATGGTTCTGCCTCGGCTTGAGATACCAAAAAAAAATTGCGGTGCCTCTGTCGGCCTAAAGCATCAAAACAACATGAATCTACTCCCTTTCACTTCGTCTACATCTTCGCTCAGATAGTGAGGACTCCTGATGGAGTATATGGTCCATGAACCCTCGGCACACATACTTCCACTTCTACAAATAGGCCCAATAGGCCCAAGTGGCCCAAACACAGCAAACAGGACTCCGGACACCTCACTGGGGACGTATGGCACACTACAACGAGGTACGTACGTCCAGAAACAGAATCCTGGTCCAGACACCTCACTGAGGACGTACGATATGCTACAACAAGGTACGTACGTCCAGAAATAGCCGCACCTGGTCCGAAAAACTTATTGGGGACGTACGACCTTCAGTACAAGCCGGCCCCCGGGTACGTACATCCTTCGACACATGAAGTCCCCAGGGGACGTACGACATTCGACACATGAAGGCCCCAGGGGACGTACGTCCTACAACACATGAAGTCCCTAAGGGACGTACGTCATTTGGCACATGAAGGCCCCAGGGGACGTACGTCCTCCAGCACATGAAGTCCCCAAGGGACGTACGTCATTCGGCACATGAAGGCCCCAGGGGACGTACGTCTTCTAGCACATGAAGTCCCCAAGGGACGTATGTCCTTCGACACATTAAGGCACCCGGGGTACGTACGGCCTTTAGCACATGGCAATATCCAGCTACGTATGGTCTTTAGCACATGGCGGTATCCAGCTACGTACGTCCTCCAGCACATGAAGGCCCCAGGGGACGTACATTCTTCAGCACATTAAAGGCCTCCGGGGTACGTACGGCCTATGACACTACCCCGACAAGATCTCCTCTCTGCATGCGCTTCATCACCGCATTGAATGCAACGTCACATCCAAACCACTACATTGAATGCGGCCACATGCTATGCCGGTGCCACCCTGGCTGAGTTGACTCTCCACCGCTGGTTACTTGCCACGTGTACCCTAGTTTATTGCACCTAGCATTTATGGCTGCTATGAAGGCCCCAGGGGACGTACGTCCTCCAGCACATGAAGTCCCCAAGGGACGTACGTCATTCGGCACATGAAGGCCCCAGGGGACGTACGTCTTCTAGCACATGAAGTCCCTAAGGGACGTACGTCCTTCGACACATTAAGGCCCCCGGGGTATGTACGGCCTTTAGCACATGGCGGTATCCAGCTACGTATGGCCTTTAGCACATGGCGGTATCCAGCTACGTACGTCCTCCAGCACATGAAGGCCCCAGGGGACGTACGTTCTTCAGCACATTAAAGACCTCCGGGGTACGTACGGACTCCGACACTACCCCGACAAGATCTCTTCTCTGCATGCACTGCATCACCGCATTGAATGCAACGTCACATCCAAACCACTGCATTGAATGCGGCCACATGCTATGCCGGCGCCACCCTGGCTGAGTTGACTCTCCACCGCTGGTTACTTGTCACGTGTACCCTCACTTATTGCACCTAGCATTTATGGCTGCTATAAATAGCAAGTCATTTCTTCATTGTAAAGGACCCAGATTCCGATCCCAGATCCAAATAACAACTTCATTGAATAAATACTCACTCTCTCTCTTACTTGTTCTGACATCTCGCTAGCTAGATACCCTCAACGATATCCCCGAATATACTATCCATCAATGTCTTTGTAGTAAAATGTAGAGGTGCGCATATCGTTTCAATTTAGTCGAACTTAACCATATACAATTTCGTTTGAGTTTGATAAATTATATTTCTTCCAAACCGTATTAGTAATCAGAAAGATCAAAAGGTGGCAAATAAACTCATAATATTGTACCAAAGAGGAGAACTTTTTTTTGAACGAGTCGAATGGTGAAATTGTATATCTAAATCTACTTGATCGAATTGGAAAATCAAATATAATCTTAATATATCATTAAAAATAACAAATCCAGAAGTGAAACATAGATGTCTATTCTATATGCATTTGATTGATCTTGTCTAATATGTTATGTTAAAGTCTAATGTGAATTAATTTGGTCCGTCCGTATCGTCTAACCAAAAATATCCTACCCTAATTTAAGGTTCAATTCCACTTTGTTAAATTATTATCTGAAAATAAAGTTCACATACATTGTTGGGATTAGGGCATTATTATTACGTAATTGAATTGGTATTCTTGGCTTCCTTAAGTCGGAACTACTCAATCTTTCTCATGTTTTGTAAACTAGTATCCTACCCGTGGCATGCACGGATATAATGTATGAAAATTAATGGAAAAATTGAATTAAAATGATTTAAAATTTGATTTAGGTTATTTTATTTTATTACTGAAATATGAATTATTGATTCCAGAGATATAGAGCAATAAAGCATATATAATCCAAAAAATGTGAACGGTGCATATACATAACATGAGAAATATAGACACGTAAAATTCAATAAGCCAAGTATAATATCTTTCTTATTTGAAAGTTTTACTTGTTTTTGGTAAATTGTTTCTTCACAATATCAAGTACATTATTGAATTGTAGATATTGTGGTTGATATTATTGAGAAAAATTGATCAAAAACACCTAAAATCATGGAAAGAATATAATGAGATAGAAATATCATCGATTTATTCTTTTGTGTCTATCTCTCTCATGTCATATACAGAGCATATGCATTTATGCACATTGTAACATTGAAAATGTTTTTAGGAAAGAACACCATTAGTTGTATGGAATAAGATACTTCATATTCTAATTGAAAATTATTCTATAAATCTTTTTTTTTGCTAAGAAACATTATTGAATCATTGAATTTAAAACTAATTCCCAATTGGTACCAATCCTCCAATTTAAAGAATGAAAAATGGAGAGTGATCGATTAGAACTCATATGTAATGAGCATTATTATTTGGTCTAGATGAATCCATCTCAGGAATAAACATCTCATGAACTAACATTGCCTTAATAATACCTAGTATTTTAATTTCAATTGTCTTTTAAAGTGAAAGAGCTGAAATGAAATTTAGTAAAAGAAGTCATTTCTCAAGGGGACAGGAATTATAGAAGATGAAAATTGACTTGTGGGAATAATGCAGTCGATTATAATACTCCCTCCGTCCCGAAAAGGTTGACCAAATTTCCTTTTTTGGATGTCCCAAAAAGATTTGCCATTTCCATTTAAAGTAAGGAATATGTGGCTAAAATTAATTCTCTCTCCTCTGCACAAATTTCAACCACACAGTTTTTACTTTATTAATCCACGTGAAAGTCAACTTTGGCCAACCTTTTCGGGACGGAGGGAGTAAGTTTATATTGAAAGAACTGAATAATGGTAATACTAAAATAAACGTGCACGGTAATAGCTTTGGTTAGATCCACATAAGCATATTAATATTACTATATAATATTACAATGTGTCTTTAATATTTTCAATAGTAGTAGGTTTAATATTAAACCATATTAATAGTCTGTATAATAAAAATATTAACATTATCAGACAATATTACCATCTACCTTTAATGTTACCAATAGTCTATAGATTTAATATTATTATTTCCTTTTATATTCGAATTGTAAATCACTTGTTGATATTTGAATGCTAAATCACTTTGATATTAGGGCTGAAGATGTGATCATATAGAGCTCGTTTGGTAATACGAAGATCGGCTAAATCGGTTAATTTTGTTGAAATTTATGAACTTGTGGCTGAAGTGGTTGAATTGGTTGTTTGTGTTGATTTATGAAAAATTATATTTATATTATATTAAATTAGTAAAAAAAAGAAAAAATCATATGTAGAAAATAGTTAAAATGATCTTCTACACTAACTGCAACCAATACAACCATAAAAATAAATTTCAGAATACATTTTGTTATTATTACACAATTTAGCACGTGAAATCCAAAGTTACACATTTGATGAAAAAGTTGGCTGATAAGATGAAATATAATTACCAAACGGGCTCATGGTAATGTTTCCAAATATTATCATATAATCACAATCAAGTGGTGATTGATAGATTTAATCAATATATAGTGCGTAGGTTTAAATATGTGATTTGTTATAGTAATATTAAATCATATTAACAAGGATTCCAGCTGATTGTGAGGTTACCGTGCCTAGTGGGAGATCTCGAGTTCGAAACCCGCTAGACGGTAGGTTTAATATTAATATATATTAAACCATATGAATACTCAGAAGTTTTATCACTTGCTGATTTTCAGATATTGCTGAGTTGAGAATAGAAGATTATACCATAACGTAGATTGGGTAAATATTTTGACCAAACATAAACTTTTATGGTTGGTCAAATGAATTGAATACTACTCGTGTAAAACTAAATAAATAGAAATAGAGATGAAGACCATGTATCTAGAAATATGGGTGGGTCAATAAATCTGAAACAGAAAATCAAATTGATAAAACTAGAATCGCAAGCAAAATAAACCGAATCGCGGGAAAATTGAAATCGAACTAAAAAAATCAAACTGAATCGTTTGAATCGAATTCGTCCCTATTTAGAAGTCACATGTGGCAGAAATAAAATGAAACGTCACAACAATAATAATGGGAAGGATTGTCATAAATGGAAAGTGATCAAGTACGATATAATTACTTGATGAATTTGAGAATGCATTACCAAATTATGTATTTTAAAAAAAGATGTTTAAAATATATAGATATAGATATATATATATAGATATAGATATAGATATAGATATAGATATAGATATAGATATAGATATAGATATAGATATAGATATAGATATAGATATAGATATAGATATAGATTAGAAGTCACATGTGGCAGAAATAAAATCAAACGGCAAAACAATAATAATGGGAAGGATTGTCATAAATGGAAAGTGATCAAGTACAGTATAATTACTTAATGAATTTGACAATGCATTACCAAATTATGTATTTTAATAAAACATGTTTAAAATAAGAAAAAACAAATTAACATGAAAATGACATGTGTCAAATGATTGTGAGATGACACTTGTCAAAGTGGTTACTTGCAAATGTATAATATATAGATGACACCAAATTGCTTGCGTTCGCCAAGTATGCCAAGTTCTCCAACACCTCAACAACTTTCCCCCAACCAATTCAATGCCATTAAATTACATATTCATTAAATATACAACCCAACTATGTATCTTTTTTAGTGTGTACTATGTTTTTCCAAATATGTTATTATGTTCATTACTCTCGAAAAAGTGATAGACAAGAATGTAACTTAATCCTCGAAATTTTGTCCTGCTCAATCTCATCACTTTCTCTCCAAATTATATGTTTTAAGAGAAATTACCTTGAATATGATTCAAAACGTTTGTAAATTCCAAAACAGAACTACTGTTTTTATTTTCAAAATAGGACTAATTACTGATATGGTTTGATCGGATCAGACTTTAAACAGGACAGTATTTTCCAAACTTGACAGTAATTACTTTTATTTTGGGAATAAAAACATGGCATTCCTCTTTTAGAATTTTCAAACTTTTTACTCCTATTTCGGGAATTTTACATTTTTTAACTACTCCATCTTCAATTCCATTCATTTTACCAACCAATTACAATAAACTCAAATTATAATATCCAAAATATTCTTGAAATTCATTTTCTTTTATGAGTCATCTCACACAGTATTATTTTTTTAAAAAAATGAAAATTAAACTAAATTAAAAAAACATATATTGGCACGGAAGAGTGCATATATTGTTCATATTCTTTATGTTTCGTTATGGAGAAACCGAATTCCGATCCTATTCAAGCGAGACAGTGTTACTAAATAAGGCATGGCATGCACTATTAAAAATTTATACTACGTATATTTTTGTCTAAAACCAAAAACTGACGTGAATTTCTGGAATTCGATTAAAAAAAAAACTTATGATTAAATTATAGCTAGTTTACGTATATAAGAAGTATATATTTCTAGGATCGGATAAGCATATATAAATATAAAATGTAATAATTACCCAAGACGAAAGAGGCAGCTAGGAAGCCGCCATGTTTGGATCGGAGAGCTGCTCTATTTCTCCAATCTACGTACCCTTCCCATGTCCTAAGCTCCTCGTTTCCACCTATTTCCTGCAATTTTATTGAGCACATGTATGAAAAAATTGAGGAATAACAAACCAGATCATCAATTTTTTTTAATTTATATAAAAACGTAAAAGTATATCTATGTATTTTAAAGTTCTTTTTTAAACGAATACTTTTATATATATACATGAAGGTATATTATTTGTAAAGGATTCTTTTAAAGTAAGATTAGAGAAAGAAGAGAAGTGATAGCGAGAGTGAAATTACAATACTTACCATTGTTGTGTTGGAATTATCTGAAATGTTGAGGTGAGTTGTTTAGGAATTGATTGATAAGGAAGGCAGCGAGGTAAGAAGATGGCAGCTGGACAGGAGCTTTAAAAGAAGTGATGAGGATTGGATATGTCCAAAACTGGATAGTATGGGGGGCATTGAAGGATCGAACGTTTTATGTTTTTTCTAGTGTAACTAACCTTTTATGGTCTTTTTTTTTATTTCCCTCTAATTTTGACATTTGCATGTTTGACCATGGAGGAAAGGGTCAATCGAGTACAACAATTCGTATAAGGTGGAGTAAAGAGTGCATTATAATTGCATTTGACATTTCTAAGTACACAAATTCGGTTTTCGGTATTAGTTGAGTATACCCTTTAGATTAACATGTTAATATGTCTGTGTTGGCTAACAAAAAAAGCTAATACGTCAACTTCTTGAAGGTCGATGTGAGTCGTCAGCCTCTTTGTCGACGCAAATCCGTGCAAGTCGACTTTCCCTTGGTCATTGCACCCAAGCAGCTCGACGCCTCCGCAGGTCGACCTCTAGAAGTCGACGCCAAAACCTTGATCGACTTGCCCTTTTATATCGACTTCCTAAAGGTCAACGTCAGAGCCTTCAGCCTTGGTTGACTTCCTCTTGATCGACTTACCCTTCTTACTCATTATTATGCTAGCCAACTCAACTACATTAACGTGTAAATTTAATGAGTGTACTCAATTAACACTAAAAAACGAGGACATAAGATTTATGTACTTGATAATGCCAGAATGTACTCTTCACTTTACCTCATGGGAGATGGATACAACAAATTGTGTGGCCGGGTAGATAACTCATGATGGGGATTGTGTAAATGTGTATGTTCAGTTTAGTAGGGGGTGGGTAGGTGGGATGGCATTGGGCATGTGTGAGATGCCATTCACTCCTCCTTTCTCTCTCCTATAAGTCAAATCCTATTATTGTTCCAATAAAAAAGGTGGAATCTCCCAACCCAGGAGCCCCCACCCCGACCCGACATGATGGTGGGGAGGTTAGTCACGGTGACTCAGTCAGCAGAATGGCAGTAGGCCCATACACTCGTGCGCACCAGAGGTCCAGCCTTATTTCAGGTTCTGTGACCTCCACCCGGTCACTGCGGGGATTCGAACCTTGGTCCATTGTTCCAAATCTCCCACCACTCGATCAACTGAGCTACCCGTGCGGGTAGTCAAATCCCATTATTAATTACTTCCTCCGTTCCTATTTTATCTTCCAAATAGGTTTGACACACAATTTAAGATAGTGAGTGTTGTGTAGTGGAGGAGTTGTGCAGAGGGGAGAGAAATGTGTAAGAAATGTTGTAAACCACAAATTCTTTACTAAAAAGGGAAAGTGAAAGTTTTAATTGAAACGAACGAAAAAAGAAAGTTGGAAGTTTTAATAGGAACGGAGGGAGTATCAATTACTACCTTCGTCTCGTTGGAGTTTGCAAAGCGCAAAGTAGGGGTGGGCAAAAGACCCGGTCCTGTTGATCCGTTCCGGAAAGTTCCGGTTCCGTTCCAAAATTGTCTCGTTAAATTTAGGACAGACTATTTTTGTCCCGTTTCGGTCCCGAACCGTTTCAAAACAAAACAGGACCGGGACAAATAAAATATGTCTCGTTCCGTTCCGTTGTCCCGAATTCAAAATTGTATATAGTTATGGGTTAGTGAGTCTACCATCAATTCAAATACTAATGAATATTAATTAGGTATTAGTTATCTAATAGGTAAAACACCTGAAGGAGTCTAAATTATCAAGTATATGAACTATCTTCTACATACTAAAAGGAAACTCATGTACACTCCACATGTTTCACTTCTAATAATATTGTTTGTCTTTTTTATTTTTGCAGTTTCTTAGTAATATTGTGTGTGTTGGAATTATTGTTGTTGTTACTGTTTGTTTCGTGCAACTATCCTATTAATCTACTATTTTTTGTGTTGCATTTATCATAAAAAAAATTATGTGTTGCATATTTAGTGTTGTAGTATTTTTGTCATGAAGTTTATTTTTGGAGCAATATTTTTTCGCTGCAATGTTTTTGGGATGTCCTGAACCGTCCCGTTCTGATAGTCCCAGAACTTAATAATCGAACAATCATAACAGGTATAAAGAAGCAGATAGAAAGATATCAAGATAAACAACACCTTTGGTATACCGTGAAAACTGGTCGCTGCTCTCCCTGGAGAAGGAGAGCAGCGGCAAACCCTAATCTCTCTATCTCTACGCCTCTGAACTCTAAAGCCTTGATCGTTAGGGTTCCCGTAAGTTAGCCTCCTTTTATAGAAGAAGTTGACTAACTTACGGGTTACAAGGAAGCTAACAAGCTGATACACATTTGTGGCCCGTATTACACGTTTAATTAATAACTACACAAATACAAAGATATTTAATTAGATTGGACACCATAAAGTATTCCTAACAATCTCCCCCTTGGTGTTCAATCGTGTTGAATCAGCATTGCAGCGCAGATATCTTTGTCTTTGTTGTTATTCAGCTTCCTTTGTTTTTGAACTTGACTTCTTGAGAAGACTTTATGAAGAAATCCTCGCAATCTCCCCTTTGATGTTTTCTTGGCAGTTTGATCTTTGATGCCGGGGTTTGAAAAATCTTTTTCTTGTAATCCTTGCCTTCCAGAAGTTGCTCTTGATCGGCTTGGATGAAGTCTGGTGACGCCTCTAGAATGAGTGTTCTTTGAAGAATAGGGGGCGCGCACGGGATTCATCTTCAGTACATGAGTATTTGACCTCTGTCTCCTCCACAATGTAGTCTTTTTGACTATTTGAAATTAATGCGTTTGAGGAGACCTTGTCGGTGGCACAACGGAACATAATGTTGGTTGACTTGTGAGTGTAGCTGACAATTTTAGTTGCGGAGATAGTAGAGAGAGTGTTGGAGGAGAGAAGTGTCCCAGTATGATTTTTTTTGACAGTTAACAGCATGTGGACCACTCTCCCCCTCATGATGATCCGATGACTCGGGGCGTCATGCCTTTATTCTTTTATTCTGCGGAAATAAAACAGGAAAAACAAGCAGAATGTAAAGAAGATAACGTAGCCCCCCGGGGTCGTGAAGACGCCCGTTATCATCACTATAGAGATAAACTCTGAAGCGATGGCCTGAAAATGTTGGTGATTCTTATGTTGCAACAGCAGGACTTCCTTCCAATCATTGGTCTACATCTGTAATAGATGAGCCCTATGGAAGTTCTCGCGGGTCATGTAGACCTGCAACTGACTCTAAAAGTGTGTCTGTGTCCTAGAAAATTTCAAAACATTTGGGAGTGAGGTAACTAGACACGATGTGATCAATGAAAGTTCAGTGGCATGGGGTTGAGGCCACTGTAGTCAGTATCACTTGCCTCGGAAGGAGACAGTAATGAGAGATGCGGTTCCCCGTGAAATATGATTAAACACCTGTCTGTTGGGAGACAAGTGAGTGGTCTTGGGTAGGGTTAAACATGCACTATTGGACAAGATGCAGTGACTTCTACCCGGGATCTGATTAAATCAGTCCTGAACCTATTTGGGAATTGTCCAGAGTATTTGAGTGGCTAGGAGTAAATGTTCAATACATAGGAGGCAGTTGAGGTAGCAGACTCATCATTGATTATTGTTTTCCTTCTCACTTGAGCCTTCTGCTTCCTAACTCTCATAATGATTACTCACTCACTCACTCACTTACTCTCGGCTTTGTCCCTTGGGTAGGCTTAGTTGGGTTTACTAAGCCATAGGAACATGTTCTCTCATTGATTTTCTCTCTGTACTCCCCCTCAACTGGAGCACTCGGTATGCTTTGTCATTGTTAGGCATCGGGGAGGATAACATTGAACACTCCCCCTAGAATGTTGCATCCATTGAGAGATTCCTTGCTTTGTCGGTGTAAGGCGCCAGGAGGAGAAAACTGAAACTCCCCCTCAGAATGTGCAAGGATTGATTGCTCACAGCTCGTCATACCCGTCATGTGTGTGGAGCAATCTGAACAGGTACCACACATGACGGTTTCCCTAAGCTCATCATTTGGAATTTCAGCATGTTTGAGGATCACACAATGTTGATGAGTTAGGAAAGGCTTCAGTAGTTGATTCTTGATTGGTGTAAGATGACCGTTGACGCGAGGTTGATTGAATTCGCAAGTTCAAAACTCGCAAGTTCAAAACTCGCAAGTTCAAAACTCGTAAGTTCAAAACTCGCAAGTTCAAAACTCGCAAGTACAAAACTCGCAAGTTCAAAACTCTCAAGTTCACAACTCGCAAGTTCAAAACTCGCAAGTTCAAAACTCACAAGTTCAAAATTGTCGAGTTTAGGAAGTCGAGATCCTAAATGTCGAGTTCCTACAAAATGAAAACTTGGAATTTTGAGAATCTGAAAACTGCTCTGAATAGCCCTGAAGGTCGAGATTCCTCCTGTATCTGTTTCAAGTCAAAATCGACTGTGTGGGCATGTAAAAGCATAAACTCGCAATTTCATGTAGAGTTCTTAGAAAATGAAAATTTGCAGAAATCGAAAACAAAGATATGTTGTAGAATCGTTTTGAAGAGGCAATTCCAACAGTATAATTTTTACAGATTTTCGTTCACAAACAAGATTACAGGAGCAAAACTCTATATTGAAGAAAAAGAGAAGCAAAACATAGCAGCTCTTCGTTAGATCCAAAAATCGTAGATAGATTCAACCTGTTTCACGCCTCGGCTCTGATACCAATTGATAGTCCCATAACATAACAATCGAACAATCATAACAGGTATAAAGAAGCAGATAGAAAGATATCAAGATAAACAACACCTTTGGTATATCGTGAAAACTGAACGCTGCTCTCCCTGGAGAAGGAGAGCAGCGGCAAACCCTAATCTCTCTATCTCTACGCCTCTGAACTCTAAATCCTCGATCGTTAGGGTTCCCGTAAGTTAGCCTCCTTTTATAGAAGAAGTTTGCTAACTTACGGGTTACAAGGAAGCTAACGGGCTGATACACATTTGTGGCCTGTATTACACGTATAATTAATAACTACACAAATACAAAGATATTTAATTAGATTGGACACCATAAAATATTCCTAACACGTTCTATTCCGGTACCGGTTTAAAAGGGACAATAGTGGGACAACGTCTTGTCCCATCTCGTTCTGTCCCGTTATCCTAAATTGGGTTCGGTACCGGGATAGTCTAATTCCCGTTCCGTGACCACCCCTACTGCAAGGTATGTGAGAAATAAGAAAATTTAAAACTGTGTGCTTGAAATTTGTGGAGAGGAGAGAGAAATGTGCAAAACCACAAATTAGTTGCTTCAATGAAAAGTGACAAAGTTTTTTGGAATAACCAAAAAGAGAAAGTTGGCAAAGTCCAACGGGGTGGAAGGAGTACAATACACAACTCAACTTAGAGTCTATATCGTGACTCTATTTTTCGTCTTATCAACCAATTTTTAATTGATGTGAGTTTTCTCGCACTTAAAATAGATTGTAGTAAATGGTGTAAGTACGAGTATCGTCTCCACAGGGACGGACAATAGGTAATTAAGAATCAATTAAATTCAGCGATAAAACTAAATAAAAAAATGAGATGTGCGAGATTTGATTGATTGGGAAAATTAAATTGCAAAAAAAAAGAAATTAAACTAATGGGTTCTTTCTAATTAATGATGATAGGAAACAGGGATTGATTCCGAAGTAATCAGATTTCTGGCTGATCAAGCTTAATCACATGAAATTAATTTAATTGAGCCTAGCTAATCATTACTAAGTTTTTACCGTTCTCGCAGCGTAGAGTACAATAATTTAGGGAACCGGGTTGATCTCTCATGCGACATGATCCTAAACTATTGCCAAAACGAGTGAGTTTCCGGCCCCTTAATCGCTACTAATCTCTTAGCGAATGATTAAGTGTGTGTGAAGGTGTCCTAGAATAAACTAGATCTCTCTTAACTTATTCTACAAGCAATTGTAATTCTAGTGGTCGTTCTAGGTTACAAAAGATATAAATTAAATCATTTAAACACAAATTAAATACATTCATGCAATTAATCCATCATGAATTTAGTCATAAATCATTCAACTCATAATTGAAGAATCAATAGAATTGAGAAGAATAGAAAGAATTTTCATTAATTAAAAAGTAGGAACTTACAAATAATCCAAGGGAATTGAAGAACAAGATGGAAAAGTAGAATAAATTTCGTTCCTAGACCTCTCTAAGCTCCATCTCAAAACAAGGGTTTACAGGCTGTTTAAATAGGAAAAAAGGGTAAAATTCAAGCTGGAATAGGAGATCCGGGGTCAGGCACGACCGTGCCTGCGGAGCAAAAACGCGTGTCCTGAGTAAGGCACGGCGTGCCTCCCGAGCAGGAACGGCGTGCGTGACTGGAAGTAGCTCCAGCGTTGTTTCCTCTCCAAATTTGACAATGCTTCCTTCATGCACGTTGTAGATAGTTAAGTCATCTATCCACCACAACTTGCAAAACTGGATTTGGATCATCCCTTCAAAAGATATGAATAAAATAGTGGAAGGTCACATTCTGAAATCGCAACAGCGATTATCTGACTTCTTCGTCTGTTTTCACCTTTCTCCTCTCGGATTCTCGCAATGGTGTCTTCATATGATTTGTAGAACTTGAAGTTGGCTTTCACATGGAACTTGTATTGTGTCATTTGAATGTTTCTACAAAAAGATATGCTTGAATGATTGACAGAACGTTATCCTGAACGCTGTTTTCAAGCTCTATTCCTCTTCATTTGATCCCGTAGTCACTCCTAGAGCTCCCTTGTCGTCAAAACTTAATCGTGAACCTCCCAGTGACCTACAAAGCTCTCAATTCTCTATCGAATGTATCATCAACTCATCCCGATTGCTTCTCAAGTGTCAGTGCCAGAATCTAATTCCTGATTTTGACTCCAAATAACACAAAACTCGAACCAATGCCCGGTAAACATAATTTGAGCTAAAATTGAGACTTGTGACACTTAAAAGTTAGGAAAACATCAAAATCTGATTCCAACACACATCAAATTCGTGTTGTAATACAGACTTATCATTAATCAAACATGTAACTCTTTATTACACATATTGAATTGTTTAATAATAAGAAAAAGTAAGGATGAAATTATTTTTCTGACTGTATTCGCTGAAGTTACTATAGGTGAACATTTTAGCTAATTTTCATATGATTTTTTATTTATTTTATTAATAAAATATATTTTAAATATTTTTTTCCATAAATCAGCAGAATTAGTCAATACAACCACTTCAGCCAGAACTTTATAAATTTCAGTTGAATTAACTGATTCAGCCGATTTCATTGTTACCGGTCGGGCTCTAAATTTTGTGATCTTGATTTTTGGCTAATCAACCAAGTTTTTCATCAACCACCTAATTTTTTTTCATGAGCAGAATTGTGTAATAATCAAAATAAGTATGATTGAAGTTACTTTTCCGACTGAATTGACTATAAGGGATCATTTCAACTATTTTTCATATAATTTTATTATTATAAATAAAATATACCCCGTATTTTAATTTTTTCGAGTATTAGCCCTTAATAGGACTAAAATTATCGCAAAATTCAACAATAGGAGTACAATCCCTTTATTCCCAAAATATGATTAATATATGTCTCTTCTTCCAATTCTACCCCCTTCCTATAATTTTCAATAGATTTATTTTATTAATAAGAAAATCATTGTTTTATTTATAATAAAAATATAAAAATTAATATAATATTTATAGATTAATAATAAAAACGTGAAAAAATAAAATAAAAATAGAAAAATTTAAAATAAATAAATAAAATATGTAAATAAAACTTTTAAAAACTCTAAAAAAATAAAATAAAATACCTAAAAAATATTTAAAAAATATGTAGGTCACTGCCAACGCCTCCTCTACCTCCCAGCACCACCAAGTCCCGTCGTCGGAAAAAAATGCCATCTTGTATAAAAAACATGTCGCATTTCTCTGAAAATGCCATGAAGATGGCGTTTTTACTCTTTGAAAATATCCAGCTTTCTCTTCAAAATTACCATCATGATGACATTTTCCCCCCAACTTGACAATCTTTTCCGGCGACCGGAGGTGGCGGTGCTGGAAGGTGGCTGAGGTGGTGGTTGTGGTCTGAATATTTTTTATTTATTTTTTACGATTTTTATTTTTTTTATTCTACCCTTTCCTTTGTCCTTTCTAATTGTATTTTTAAACAATCATTATAAAATATAAAAAAATAGGAAGAGTTGGTCTTATTTTGGGAATTTAAACTTTAAACTCCTATTGTTGCAATTATCATTTGATTTAGTCCTATTTATGTAAATGTTCCTAATTTTTTTCATAATCAACAAAATCATCCCAAAAAAATGTGAGACAGTTACTAAAGAACGGAGGGAAATACGAAATAAGTCATTAATTTTTTTCATCAATGCCGACCACTTCAATTAGAAAAATGAATTCCCAAAATCGGCTTGAAATAAAAAAAAAAATATTAAAAATGATTTGAAGGGTGACAATTCTCAAATCATTTCACATCGGCCGTAGTCAATGTCATCTAAAAAGTGAAGAAATTGTAGGGAAGCTCGTGATTTAAGTTCATCTCTTACGAGTCTTGAGATCTCACAAGTCTTGAGAGCGGAAGAAGAGATTAATTACCAAGTGGCAAAGGAGGGCCGGAAGCAATGGCGCAGGGAAGCAGGTGGGTGGTCGGAGTACTGGGAGTCTTGGATGGTGGGCGACGCCGGCGACACGATCGGCAATTCATTTGGGCAGCCAGGGAGAGTAGTACGCTGTCTGACGGCGGAAGGCATGATGTGATACAGTTGGCGGTGAACAACAAGCAGGGGCGGACCCAGGAAAATCATTTTGGGGGACGAAATTATTTTTCGGGGGTTCAAAATACTTTTTGGAAGAGCAAAAATTATTTTTCGTATATATATACACTAAAAAAAATTTGTTGGGGGGCGGTAGCCCCCTGGGTCTCTACTGTGAAATAATGGAAAATGTTACTCCCTGAGGAGCCCTGGCAGATATATTTATATTAGAGAGAGTTTAATGTAAAGTACAATACTGAGCCTCTAATAATTCTATTCCTCTAATAATTCTATTACACCCCCTCAAACTGTGCGGGAGATACAACGCGCAGGTTGTCTTTCAAAAAATGAAAACGTTGACTAGAGAGACTTTTAGTAAAAATATCTGCCAGCTGTAGATGAGTAGGAACATGTTGAACAATCAGATCTCCATGAGCAACCCGTTCGCGAACAAAATGATAATCAATCTGAATATGTTTACTGCGAGCATGCTGAACTAGATTTGCAGTCAAGTAAGAAGCAGATATATTATCACATAATAAATGTACTGGCTCTGAGATAGGCCATCCAAGTTCGAACAGGACTGAGCGGATATGTAGTGTGTCTTGTACTGTGTAAGCAATGGCACGATATTCCGCTTCTGTGGAGGACTTGGACACAGTGGGCTGCTTCTTAGCCTTCCAGGAAACCAAATTAGGACCCAAAAATACAGCAAAACCTGTGGTAGACCGAGAACTGTCAGGACAACCTGCCCAATCTGCATCGGAGTAAGCAACTACACAGGTTGGCCGATTAGACTGCTGAAGCCAAAGTCCATGATCTCGTGTTCCCTGCAAGTATCTGAAAATTCTCTTGACTGCAAAAAGATGAGCGGTACGAGGAGCATGCATGAACTGAGACACTAAGTGTACTGCATAAGTAATATCTGGCCGTGTCAAAGTTAAATATTGTAATGCACCAACCATGCTGCGATACTCAGTAGAATCAGATAATAACTCACCATCAGAAAGAGACAGAGTGGTACGGGAAGCTAACGGGGTGCGAACAGGTTTGACAGTATGAAGGTGAAAACGAGCTAGAAGGTCAGTAACATATTTATGTTGAGAGAGAAACATACCTTTAGCTGAACGAATGGCCTCAACACCCAGAAAATAATGGAGATTACCCAAGTCTTTCATAGCAAAATGTTTAGATATAATTGAAATAAATTGGGTAACAGAGAATTCAGAATTGCCAGTAATAATAATATCATCCACATATAGTAATAAATAAATAATAGTATTATTCTGGCGGTATATGAACAAAGAATTGTCGGATTTGCTACAGGAAAAATTATGTTGTAGAAGAAAGCTACTAAATCTATGAAACCAGGCTCGTGGAGCTTGCTTAAGGCCATAAATGGCCTTGCGTAGACGACATATATGATTAGGAAAGTGAGGGTGAATAAACCACGGGGCTGCCGCATATAAACTTCTTCTGTCAGATTCCCATGCAAGAAGGCATTTTTAACATCAAGTTGTCGTATACCCCACCCAAAAGAAATAGCTAGAGTAAGTACAATACGAACAGTGGTGGGTTTAACGACAGGACTAAAAGTTTCAGAGAAATCAATACCTGCCTGCTGATTAAAACCCTGTGCAACTAATCGAGCTTTATGGCGCTCTAAGGATCCATCAGAATGATATTTAGTTTTATAAATCCACTTACAACCAACAATATTTTAAAAGTTATCAAAGGGCACCAAGTCCCACGTATTATTATTAATGAGTGCATTAAATTCATCAGCCATCGCCTCACGCCATTTTAATTGTTTATTTGCCTCAGTAAAACAGGTAGGATCTGCATTGATAGTAACTGTACTTAAATTAAAAATGGTTTTAGGCTTAAAAATTCCTGACTTAGCACGGGTTTGCATGGGATGGTGATTAACTACCGTAGTGGACGTAGGTGAGGTGGTTTCAGGTGAGACAGTGTCGGTTGATGTTGTCTGTGGCGTGCTAGACGAAGTATGGGAGGAGAGATGTGATGGTGGGGGGCTGGTTGTGGACGTGGGATAGGAGGAATGGGGCAATGGTACACACGGAGTGATAGGAATACTTGGTGTCCGAGGTGGCGATGATGGGGGTGGTGCTGGTGCGGCCGTAATTGTGGGAACAGGCTGGAGAGGTGGGTCAAGAGTGATATCGGTGAGATGCATAGGAGATGGTGTAGTAGAAATAGACCTGGATGGAGCAGACGAGAGAGTTTTAAAAGGATATGTGTCCTCATGAAACCTAACATGACGGCTAACATAGACTCGACCTGTGAAAGGATCCAAACAACGATAGCCTTTATAACCGGATGCATAGCCAAGGAAAACACACTGAACTGAACGAGGTGATAATTTATTGGCTGAGGTGGCATTAAAATTTGGATAACAAGCAGAACCAAATACTCGCATAAAGGAGTAATCTGGAACTCGGTTAAACAGTTTTTGATACGGAGTAAGACCATTTAAGGTAGGAGAGGGTAATCTATTAATAAATTATGCAGCAGTAAATATGGCATCGACCCAATAGTGACTCAGAACCGAAGCTTCAAGAAGCATGATCCTAGTTAACTCAAGTAAATGACGATGCTTGCGCTCAGCAACCCCATTCTGTTGAGGTGTGTCAGGACAAGATTTTCTAAAATAAATGTCATTAGCAGAGAAAAATTGCTGCATATTATTATTAACAAATTCACCTCCCCCATCACTTTGAAAAATTTTAATTTTCTGATTAAAAAGATTTTCAACCAAAGCTTTAAAATTTTTAAAGTGCATGAAAACTTCATTTTTGTGACACATGGGATATATCCAAGTATAACGAGAAAAATCATCAATGAAACATACATAATACTTGAATCCCAAATTTGAATACACAGGTGACTGCCACACATCAGAATGAATAATTTCCAAAGGAAAAATAGAATTATGACTAGCATCCATAAAAGGTAAACGTTGTGATTTTCCTAAACGACAGGCCACACACTCATGAGTAAAGGGAGTATGACTACATAAAAATTGTTTTCTCTTAAGAAACTGTAAAGTACTATCACCACAGTGACCTAATCTACGGTGCCACACAGGGCCAGAAGCTAAAACGGAAGCAAAAACTAATGGTGATGCAGACGGCAGATGGAGAGGATAAAGTGGTCCACTACTAGTAGCTCGCAGAAGTATTGCCCCCGTTGCTTTGTCCTTAACCAAGAAAGAATTTTTATCAAAAATTACAGTACAATTATTATCAGCACAGAGCCTTTTAATGGAAATTAAATTATATTTTAACTGAGGCACATGATACACGGATTTTAAAGTGAGAGGACGACCAGATGTAGGTAAAGCAACATCACCAATATTACATATGGGAAGATGGGCACCATTAGTAATTTATTAACTAAATTACCTTCAGATGCAGTCATATGAGCAGAAGCTCCTGAATCAGGAAACCATAGAGCAGGAGTATTGTCACCGGGAGTAGTCAACAGAGCAGGAGACGTTGGTTGTGTGAAACGAGAAGGACAGTTAATGGCAGAATGACCCGCAGAAAAACAAATTTGACAGACAACAGGATGGGGAACAGATCCGAGAATACCTCCGTCTGATAGCAAGCTTGTATGACTACTGTTAGGAACACAGATAGGTAAAGCATTAATATTTAAACGTGACACAGCAGAATTATAAATAACAGTACCCGTAGATGTCACACCCCCTGCAGGAGTACTCGGCTGCCCACCCCCTCCGGGGTAATAAACTGGATGCCCCTGGGGGAACAAATATGCCTGTTGTTGCTGTCCTCAGCCACACCCCCTGCCTCCGCGGCCTCTGCCGCGCCCACGTCCTCGCCCGCGCTGTGGAGCGCCGTTCTGCCGAGCCAGCCCGACCGGGTAAGTCTGCTGCCCGACCGGGTGAGTGGATCCTGAATTCTGCTGGGTTGGCTGCTGCCCAGACGACTGCCTGGGATATGAAACAGTCGCGCCAAACGCCTGATGAAGGGACTGGGACTCCTGGGAGCGGAGATAAAGGACCCGCTGCTCTAACTCAAGAAGATGATTACGGAGAGTCTCAAACGGGAAATTTTGTCCAAATAAGGACACAGCAGTGTATAAAGATTCATACTCAGATCCTAGACCCATAATAGTAGTTTTTAAAATTTCACGCTGAGGCACAGGGCAATTGATTTTGGCAAGATCATCAGCTAATGTTTTAATTTCTCGCAAATAATTATCCATGGACTGATCATGTTTCTTTTTAATTTGATTAAATAAACGCTTTAATTCCATAGATCTCGCTAAACTAGCAGACATAAACCGAGACTCCAACCGCTCCCAAATTTCATATGAATGTTTTAAATCACGTACATCGATAAGAACATCCCTAGATAGGGTTGCAAATAACCATGAACAGATGGTTTGATCAATTCTTAACCAAGTAGAAAATTCGGGATTGTGAGTTTGACGGTTAAGAGCATCTATGGAATAAGCAGGTGGTACCTGAATGGAGCCATCAACCATGCCAGGAGAGCTTGGGACACCAAAAACGATTCGAACTGTGTACGCCAGGTAGTGTAGTCTTCCACCGCCAATAATTTGGTAGTTACAATATTTGTGACATTAGTTGCCACATGTGAGATACTCTGGGCGAGATCTGTGAGGAGTGAGCCAGTCGGGATGGCTGCTGGTGTGCGAGATTGAGGGATGACAGAGGAGACACCAGGTGTGCCAACAAAAGTGGGACCGAAAAAATATGATCCAGCCGAGAAGGGTGGCGAGTAGAGGCCTGGGACCGCTGGCATGGCAGATGGCTGCCATGGAATTCCCGGATGAAGAGGCTGAAATAGTGAGTAGGTACCGGGAATGTCAGCGATGAACGAAGAAGAGGCTGGCGACGAAGTCACCTGCGGCGGCGCGATCAGAGGAACGGCGGCGCTGGTGATGACTACGGCTGCGTCGGTGGAGGCTGATGTGACCGGCGCCATAGTCGAAGAAGTTGGAGCCACGGTGGAGACTTCCATGGAGGAGAAGAAGAGGCCCGCGGCGGCGGTTTGCTGAGGCGCTGCGGAACACGGGTTAGGGAAGAGAGAGGAAAAATTTAGGGCTCTGATACCATGTGAAATAATGGAAAAGGTTACTCCCTGAGGAGCCCTGACAGATATATTTATATTAGAGAGAGTTTAATGTAAAGTACATTACTGAGCCTCTAATAATTCTATTCCTCTAATAATTCTATTATCTACTACGGTCCGCCCCTAACAACAAGGGACGGCCCGGGGCCGACTGGTGTTGTGGCTTGCGGATTTCACATAGAAGAAGACGCCGATAATGTTTCTCTTTGTTTAGGACTTCTGGAATAAGCATACGTTACTCAATATCTACAGTTGGTTGATACTCCGTATAATAAGAGGCCGTTTGGCAACCCTAATTTTCGGCTTATCAACCAACTTTTTTACCAAACACGTAAAATTTGCTTTCGCGCGCTGAATTGTGGAATAAGCTGAAAAAGTAAGGTTGAAGTTACTTTTCTGGCTGTATTGGCTGAAGTTATTGTAGATGATCATTTTAGCTATTTTTACATATAATTTTTTCTTTATTTTATTAATAAAATATATTTTAAAAATATTTTTTTCTTGTATCAGCAGAATCAGCCAATGCAGCCACTTCAGCCAGAACTTCATAAATTTCAGCAGAATCAACCAAAACAGCCGATTTTCGTGCTACCAAACGGACTCTAAATGTCCTTTCAACTCCATATTTATATTTTCAAAGAAAAAGAGCCTGTAATTGATAAGAGCCAAATCAATTATAAACACATTCATTCATCTTTATTAGCCTGTAATTGATCATATGAACTATTCAGTTTAATGCTTAAACTAGAGTGTTTATAATTTTTAATCAAGAATCTATAATATATTGTGCTTGCAAATGGTCTATTAACATTGTATATATTATGTATGCACAATGTTGTTTGAGGGGTAATTTTTCCATTACTAATAAAAAACAAGGACAAACTGTTAAATTCTATGTAACAGAGAAAATTTACAAATTAAATATAGAATTTGAGAAAATATACTCCATTTTATAAATGATTTGAGATAATAGCATGCCCATGTCACTTATATTTATTTTACCCAACCAAAAATCAATTTAAAGCACTAAATATGACAATGATTGCAAAAATAAACAAATCGGATAGAACAAAATAAATATTGAAAACACAATAGAACTCTTCAAACTTCCCAAAAGAAAACAATAATGTGAGATTATCACCAAACATCAAGATAGGAATGCTTACCTTCCAGCAAATCTGAATATATAAATAGATCAAGTAGGACAGAGCTGTTACTTTTCTTAAATGGGAGAAGATGATGACACTCATTGAGAAACATCACAAGAGTTGTCCATTCCTTTACTCCAAGACACATAAACAAATGGAAAACTCAATTCAACAAATATAAACATCATATATCATATGTTCAATCATTTGGATCAAATAAAAAAGAGGTCACAAGAGACCATATGAACATTGATGAAAAACAAGAGGTTATAAGATGAATCAAAAAGGCTGATGGCAAATGCAACATAATATATAGAATACATGGTGTAGTTAGATTTGGTGGTAGGGTGGGTTTACATGGTGAATATTGGTTGGGTTCGGCTTTGCATATGGGCTATCAAAAAAATGATTTTAAAAGTTTATTATTCGGGTATTATTAGCCCTTAATAGGAATAAAATAAGCCCAAAATTCAATAATAGAAGTACAATCCTTTTATTCCCAAAATAAGACTAATATATGTCCAGGAGCGGACCGTAGTAGAGACCCAGGGGGGCTACCGTCCCAGCACCACCGACTCCGGTCGCCGGAAAAAATGTCATCTCGTGTAAAAAATTCCACATTTCTCTGAAAATGCCATAAAGGTGACATTTTTACTCTTTGAAAATATCCAACTTTCTCTTGCTTTCTCTTCAAAATTAACATCATGATGACATTTTTCCCCAACTTGGCAATCTTTTCAGGTGACCGGAGGTGGCGGTGCTGGAAGGTGGCTGAGGTGTTGGTTCAGAAATATATTTATTTTTTATTTTTTACGATTTTTTTTATTTTGATTTTTTTAATATTTTATAATGATTTTTTAAAAATCCTATTATCAAGGACAAAGGAAAGAGTAGAATAGGAAGAGTTAGTCCTATTTTGGAAATTTAAACTTTAAACTCCTATTGTTTCAATTATCCTTTTATTTACTCCTATTTAGGTAAATCTCCCTTTATTATTTTAATTAAAAAAGCTTTTTTATTGGCAGCTCAAAATAATATTATACAAGTATTGGTTCGATCAAAATGAGTAGACAATTGCAAGCTCAATGCAATACTCCATCCAGTTCTAAAAGAAGTTCTCACATTATATTTGTTTTTCCGTACGTCCAAATTAAAGTTTTCATTTTTCTCTCCAACTACGCATAATCTGCTTGTTGTAAGGATATAATGGGCAGATCAAAACTAACAATTCAAATTTCTTAAAAACCATAAATTCAAACTAAAAACTTCTTTCAAAACTGGATTGAAATATATAACACGCATTATGCACTAGCTTAAACTTTCTATACTAATTATATGTTTTTTATATTACATCTAATTCTTTTTTAATAAATTTATACATTCTCTATACATAAAGAATTTTTCTTTGAATAATAATACGATACAAAGTATAATTTTTATATATTGTTTTTCGTGCATCACACGGGTGAGAGCCTAGTTTAAATAAAGTACGTAGTATGACACTGTCATGTGGCAATGAGGAGCCGATTTATTTAAAACTAGAGTTGGATCTATGTAGGCGGAAAAATGAAATAGCTGACATGGGCTAAATGGGAAAAACGAAAAAAATAGTCATTTTGCTTATCCGACTTATCCATCAATTTTTTCATCAAACACCTAATTAACATTCGTTTTCGCGCGCTGAGTTATACAACAATAAGAAAAAGTAAGATTATTATAGTTACTTTTATGGCTGTGTATTGCCTAAAGTTATTGTAGATGATTATTTTAACTGTTAATTCATACTACGTATGATTTTTTGTTTATTTATTTTTAAAATATATTTTAAAAATAAATCGTTTGATAAACATTTGCTTTTAAACCAAACCAAACCAAATGAATGGTTCCGTTTGATTTGGTTTGGTTTGATTTGGTTTGGTTTGATTTGATTTGGTTCCGCCTTCTATTTTTTGGATAAAATGTAAATATATATATCCAGAAAAATAGCATAGTACAATGCATCACAAATACAATCAAAGTGCATATCCCCAAACTCAGGATACCACAAAATCAAGAAACAACAATCTCACAAATCAACATTTTGGATCCAAAACTTTAGGAACCAAATACACTCATAAACGTCCTCACTAATCAACATAATAATAAGCTTACAGAAAGCAACATCAACAAAGACTAAGGTTTCTCTGATTTAAAAGCCAAGGAAAAATCGGAAAGGTTTAGTGAACTTCTAAATTCTAACTCACGAGTCACGACTGCCTAGGGGTGGACTCGGGTCCGGGCCGGGTCCGGGTCGGGCCTAGGCCCGGGCGGGCCGGCGGTTCAGAAAAGGTGGACCCGGGACCGGCCCGGGTAACCACCGGGTCCGGTCCGGGCCGGGCCCATTATCATTTTTTGTTTTTTTTGTTTTCCTCTTCCTAATTAACCCCCCTCCCATCCCCAACCCCCCAAACCACCCCAAATGGCCCAAAATACCCAGCCCAACCCAAAAGTTTAAAAAAATTGGAAAAAAAAATAGGTTTTGGCCCGAACCGGGCCCGGACCCGGCCGGGTCGGGCCTTGTTTTGGGTGACCCGATCCCAGACCGGAAAACCCACGGGCCGGGCCTACCCGGACCGGTCACTGACCGGGCCACCGGGCCGGGCCGGAACAGTACCGGTCCCGGGCCAGTTCCAGGTCGGGCCACCCGGCCCGAGTCCACCCCTACGACTGCCTAAAGGAGTTACTTAGCAGCCTGCCTAATCCCTCAGTCTCCGGCCTTCTAAGTTCCTCACGACCCTTACCGCCTCAGCCCTTCAGCCTTCACAAATTCAAGTGAGTCCAGCTTCCTTCATGGCTTCATTAATCGTTATTTCATTATATGCTTAGTTGAATAGTTGATAAAATTGATTAGTTTATACTCATAACTCATTAATCATTATTAATTGATTTCCTTCATCTTTTCATGAATCAAGATTGATCTTCTTCTTTTTTACTGCCATGAATCATGATTGATGATTCATAGTTGTTTAATATTTATAAATAGTTGATAAATAATTAGTTTTCAATGATTACATGATTTGTATTTCATAGGCTTTAAGTTGTATAACATGATTATGTTAGGTAAAAGTTTCAATTATAATTAAATTTATAAATTTAATTAATTTCAAGGTATAATAAAAATGGTTGAATTTGGATGGAAGAAAAAGAAAAAGAAGCAAAGATTTGATAAAGCGGTCCTAAGTCAAAAAGGTTCGATTGAAAAGTTTGTATGTGTGAAGAAGTTAAATCGTGAATGTGCTCCTCGAGATGAGAACTTAGTGGAGATGAATGATTTAGCTACTGAAAATGAAACGATTCAGAATGATAAATTGAAAGAAAGTTGTGAGATACTTGCAGACGTTTTACAAGATGGTGAGAAAGAAGATGTTGATAGGAATGATCTCTCTCAATAATTGAAAATGTTGCAAAATGTTTTACCGAATGACAAAGACACTCTCATTCAAATTCTTGATTTTGTGAAGATTATGCGCTGCTATCCGAACACAACAATTGCTTATAGGATACTATTGACAGTACCGGTAACTGTGGCCACTGTGGAAAGGAGTTTTTCAAAGTTGAAGATTCTCAAAAATTATCTGAGATCAACAATGTCCCAAGAAAGACTTAATGGATTAGCTATATTAAACATTGAACATAATGTGTTAGAAAAGCTTGATTATGAAGCTATAGTTGATGACTTTGCTTCACAATGTTCAGCAAGAAATGTATTTAAGTAATATTTTATTTGGTTATTTTGAAAACGTGATTCGACTATGTTTAATTTAATAAATTCAGGTATTTTCTTAATTATAAAGGTCTTCAAATAGTATTATCTTGCATGTTAATTTAGACAGAAACGGATTTTACACTTTTTCCTAAAAGTAGGTGTGTTAAATTATTCGCCTATAGGATCTCAAATATACACGAACGCCCCTGAGTACAATGTGTTTAGTTAAAGTATTGAACTAGTAGTGGGAGTATAGTAATTAAAAAAAGCTTTAACGCATGTATAGATTACAGTGAAATGGTGATAAAGTGTGTCAAAGTAAGTAAAAGGTGTACTAATAAATTATTAGTAAAAAGAGTGTGCCTTGGAATTGTAGACACTTCAATATTAACAAAAGTAAGATTGTATTAGTTTTGGAATTGTAGGCACTTCAATATTAACAAAAGTGCATTAGTTTACCTAAGAACGTGTAATGTTTGAGTGAAATTGCATTAGTGTTAAAAATTGCACGAAGTTAGGTCAAAGTGCAATCATAGTGCATTAATAAAGGAAGAATACATTACTCCTAAATATAATTCAACATAATGCTACAAGAGTGAATTAAATTATTTAAAAAGTGTAATATTGCGCAATTATTGTTGACGTTGTGCAGTATGAAACTGATATTGTGCACGTAATATAAAGTGTGACTATTAGTGAAAAATGCATGTGAGATTAGTGTCAATTGCAGACTAGATATCCAAAATTCTATTCACGTGAAACATGAATTTTGTGTTGGGAAAATGTGTTAAAAATTGAATTATATAGTGGGGTTCACTTACGATTCGGGTCGGGTCAACGTGGTTTCGGGTTATCCTTGCTAAGGGCTACAATTCAATATATGGTACACTTAAAACGGATAACAGATGAATGAGAAATTGATTCTCGAAGTTCACTCGTTGAAATCGAAAAACTGGGAAAATGATGAGTTTCTAGTGGGATTTATCCCGCACCGGAAAACCCAATGGATTTTCACCCTCTATTAAAGAGTTAAGATTCTTAGGTGGAAAAGGCTCTCTTCACGCGCACGGGTGACAATCAAATCCCGAAAATGGAGAACAAAAACTGCGGACACGAATGTTGTTCCCGTAACGTTTTATTTGTTCCCAGAACCATAACTGCATGGACAACACATGCAATCATACACAGTTAGCACGTATCATGGGAAACGGTCGTTTCAACGCTCCTAGTACCGTGAGATCGAAGCCAACAAATACGTTTTAAGTAAATCATGCGTTGCACTAGCTCTGACTAATTTCTGTTCCATCTATTTTCGGTTTTTCTTTGGCTGTTTTATTTAATAATTAATTTTATTTAATTAATATTTCTTCATTTTTCCGAATTACATCCAAAATTTTGTATAAGTGCTAAATGGTGGTGATAATTTAAATATGCATCAGATGTTTTCTAAATATCACTGCAACACTTTGGGGCTATGGCAACCCTAATTTTTTCAATCCTAGCAAACTGCATATACATAAATTACTTTTCAAGTAAGAGTATTCATTTGGCTCGAACACATGAATGAATGCAATAATCAATAGCACAAATTAACGAATATAGCAAGATAAATACCTAAAGAGTAATTGTCACAGTGTAAATAATTTAATGAATCGGTAATAAAATTAATCTAAAAGTAAGACAAGAACCAAAAAAAGAAAACAAGAATTAATTTAAAACTAAATACCTAAAGGAGCGCTCTAAGAATGACTTTGTATACCCAGTATAGAAAAGCATTGAATATTGTTAGAATCCCACTCTGGAAAAGTTTGAATCAACAAAATGTTATATTAAGACATGAGCTACTCCTCCTATCAGGTTGACCTTTTAGGATGGAACCCCAAGTCTTAACATGGTATCAGAGCCAAACCGGTCCATAATCATGGTGTGGACCCCCTTATGAAAAATGACGACACGTTTAAAAAAATGACAATGACGAATCGACGAAAAAATGACTGACGGCACGGTCCAGACGAAGTGTCTGATCGTGAGGAGGGGTGTTAGAATCCCACACTGGAAAAGTTTGAATCAACAAAATGCTATATTAAGACATGAGTCAGTCCTCCTATCAGGTTGACCTTTTATGATGGAACCCTAGGTCTTAACAAATATATAAGTGGTTGAGATGAATATATGAGATTAATGATCGAGTAAAGGGTGTGACTAATTGTTGGAGTCCAGGACCGTCTTTTAGGAGGTGCAATAGGTGCTTATCACCGGGGCCCACTCTTGATGGCTTTTTAAGTTTTATGGAAAAGCAATAAAAAGACTTTGATGCAATCTACTATTCAATATGAGAGTGTGTGTTTATAATGAAGTAATTGTAGTGACAGAATTGTTCAAATTTAGGTATTAGCATGTTTTTTTCCTTTTTTGTACTCTCCAAATTTGTAGCATAATAATTTTCTCAAATGCTGATATAAAGCCATTGGACCAGAGGATGTAACTGCGTGAGACGGAATGGTCAAGATAGATCCCGCACCTACAGGCTACAACCGTAGTCATGATCCTTTTATCTCATACATCTCTTTACTAATAATCATGATTTACTTATGCTATTCTTAAGGTAAGTATAAACTCTGTCCTATAGAACCTCAAATTACTAGGAGTCTAGGACTTTAAGTCATACTGAGTGGACTTTAAGCATAATGAGCAAAGAGTAGGGTTTGTATCTTTGTATGTGCCTGGACAAGATTAATTGTATTAATTTAGGATGGTATTTGTGCAAACTGGACAAATTGGGTGCACTAGAGCTTGGTTTTTATTGGGATTTGCCGTGAGCAGCAGTTTGGATTTGATAAAATTTTGTCTTTAAAGTTTTAAGTTTTTCCAGTTACATGAATATGGGAAAATGAGTCATCACCTTTATTCCGTTCAGGTTGTTTTGTTTATGGATTTTGGAGGGAATGCCATTTGCCTGAACCCAGTTAAGTCTCTTTTCTTCCAATAAGAATGATGTTCACCATTTCCACTTCTCGGAAGTAAGTACCTGCAATTTCCATTTATAATTTAGTGAACTCTTCTGATACATGTAATATGTTATATTTTTTGGATGCTATATACATTTACATTTCAGTCAAAAAATTGAGATGTGTTTTGTGGTATTAGGCATGGCTAGGGGTGGACTCGGGTCCGGGCCGGGTCCGGGTCGGGCCTTGGCCCGGGCGGGTCGGCGGTTCAAGAATAGTGGACCCGGGACCGGCCCGGGTAGCCACCGGGTCCGGTCCGGGTCCGGGCCGGGCCGGGCCAGGCCTCCGGTTTGGATTTTTATTTTGCATTCCTAACCCCCCCCCCCCCCTCACCCCCACCCTCCCAAACCCCCCAAACCCATCCTACCCATCAAGCCCAACCCGGGTATAACCCCAAAAATGAAAAAAAAAAATCAATTTGGCCCGGGACTAGGCCCGACCCGGCCGGGCCGGTTCACCAAATTTGAGACCCGAGTCCGGACCCGCCCTACTCCCCGGGCCTAGGTCCGACCCGGACCCGGACCCGGACCCGAGAACCGGGCCGGTCCCGGTCCCGCACAGTAGCGGGCTGGGCTGGTCCACGGGCCAGGTGGCCCGACCTGAGTCCAACAATAGGCATGGCGTAGTCAGAAGCACCCTTCAGGCCGAGAGAAAAGCTTATTGAAAAGAAGTTCTATCAGCAAATTTACCCATTTGAAACGTCGGTATATGATTACATGAGTCGGCATTACGTTTGCATTTGCGGCATCTTCCATTTATTAGTAATGGATGTCTGATGAGTGATGACTCTATTTTATTCGGTTCGATATAAATGTACAAACAAGTTGAGACGTGGGACTTTGGGAGAATGATTAATTAACAAGATCAAATATGCCATGTGTGAATGGCTATAAGGATTTTTGAGTAAATTAACATGAAAGATTTGACATAGGCGTAGGAATGGCTATAACGGTAAAAGAAGAAGTGAGGGATGATTGAGAATTCTTCCCAAACTATGGATAGATGGATTCAAGTTTGAAAGGGGGTACTGATGACTCATCTTCTTCCTGAACCACCGCTATAGAGTGAATGAAGTATTAGGTTTTAGAAGATGAATTTTCAACTTGGATGTAGCAGAGAATGGCGGGAGAAAACATAGAAAAATTTATCTTACTATTTATTGTTCCTTTCATTTCAATGTTAACTCTTTCTATGTTGCATTTGTTTGTTCAATCTCCAGATTTGTGGTTGGTTTTGTGTGAATTGTTACATTTGTTGGTTTGGGGGATGTATTGTGACTTTTAATGGTGATAGTTACGTCAAATATCTTGCATGTTCAGCAAAAGGTATTGCTCAAGGATGGGTAGACCGTTCTAAGTCTGATGAGAGACTGAGAGGTGTGGGTTGAACGTAAGAGTTTGGATTCTTTCTAAAAAATGTTTTCAATCAAAATTTGTGAAAGTCCACTATAGTTTTATACGCCCTCTGTCCCATCAAATAATTTCACATTGACTTTGATAAGAGTTTAAGAAAGTGAGAATAAAGTGGAAATGTATAGTTGTGATTGTGTAAGAAAAAGGTAAATGAATATGAGTCAAACAAAAATTTCCAAAAAGGGAAATGTGAACTATTTTTGGGATGGTCGAAAACGGAAATCGGGAACTATTTTGCAGGATGAAGGATGTTTGATTGATTTTAATTAATAATTTTGAATTCTATCTCATCCCGTGCAACGCACGGGTGATTGGTCGCTTATAAATAGGGAAGACTGATAGTCTGCCCCTTTAATTATAATATGGAGTGATAAACATGTAAGTATAAATGTAATTGATAAAAGTAATATTCTCCATTATTGAAGATCATTTGGTTCCTGTTGTGACCGCTTTGTAGAATCGATGGAACAAGGATCTTTCGGTTTTCGAAGTTGACCGAATTTACAACTGTTTAATTATCTACATCCGAATTTATATATTCACATTTAAAATATGTATATTTTACATCCCGTGCAACGCACGGGTGAAATACTAGTGATCGAGTAAAGGGTGTGACTAATTATTGGAGTCTAGGGTCGTCTTTTAGGAGGTGCAATAGGTGCTTATCACCGGGGCCCACTCTTGTATGAGGCCTTCAAAAAATTAGAATGTAGTCTTAGTTATATGTTGATTTTCTAGATGTAACGTATTATTCAAGATTTCAAAAGGTATATAACTTTTAAATTCTCTGATTTATGTACCTTAAACATCATAAAATTTACTTGTATATTTCATTGAACTATCTAGTCTATTTGTATTTCATCATTAAATTTTATATTTTTTCTTGCTTTAGGAGGCCTCAATTTGCCATTTGGAACCGGGGCCTCCAAATTTATTAGACGACCCTGTTGGAGTCTCTGTGTGAGAGTATAAAATTGGTTAAGGTAATGATAGATTAAAAGTAATTATGTTAAGAGTTACTGACAAGCGTGCTTTGAAATGTATAGTAGGGATGTTTTTACTTGGACTGTAATTCGTTCCAGACCAGACCAGACCAGATCAGACCAGACCAGACCAGTTCAGACCAGACCAGGCCAGACTTGGATAGTTATAAAAATACAAAGAAACCAGACCAGACCAGACCAGTTCAGACCAGATCAGACCAGACCAGACCAGCAAATTACAGTCCAAGTAAAAACATCCTAGGTGTCAACTGTTTCATGTTATTAATGACCCTATATGTGCTCCTACTTTCCTAAACCAAACTTAAATGTAGGGGTGGGCATTTCGGTTTTTGGTTCGGTTTTCTTCGGTTTCGGTTCGGTTTTGGTTTAATCGGTTTGATAGAAAATGTACCAAATACAAACCGATTAAGTTTCGGTTTGGTTTCGGTTAGGTATGGTTCGGTTCGGTTTGGAGTTCGGCTTACCAAAGTATTAAGGTTTGGATTGAAATAAAAAAAAATAACTCAAAATAATGAACAAAGAAGCGATAGTAATGAACCAAATATAATGTTAGATATAAATTTGCAAACAGTAACAAAACACATATGAATCAAAAATATATAAGTTAAATGTCATTCTTGTAAGAATTAAATATATTTTCAAGCAATTGATTTAGGTACAACATCTTTTCCCGATTTTCTACAAAAAAAATGGTTTTTAATTCTTGTAAATTATGTTACTTTTTTGCGGGTAATTATGTTACTTTTTTAAAGTTCCCTAGCACTACTTATATTTTTATTTCTAGAAGTTGTGTAGAAATTAAAATTTTAATATAAAACCTCCTTTAAATGCTTTTGTATCGATCTTAAATTTTGTTGGATAACTAGAGCTTGTTTGGTGACCATGTTTTTCGGCATATCAAGCTTATCAATCATCTTTTCACCAAACTTGTCAATTTTGATATCATGCAGTGAATTGTGTAATAATAAAAAATGTAAGGCTGTAGTAACTTTTCTAGCTATTTTGACTGAATTTACAGAAGATGATCATTTTAGCTGCTTATTATATAGTTTTTCCTTAACTTGATTAATAAAATATATACGGAGTATTAAGGCTATGTTTGGCAGGCATAAGTCTATGCCTTCTAGCTTCTGTAATATTCAAAAAGTCTCTAAAAGCTTTTAGTTGTATGTTTGGCATGACAATTTTTAAGAGCTTTTCAAAAATTAAAAACTTTTTTGAGATGCTACAGGGAGTAGCATTTGAGAAAAGCCCGTGACTTTTAGTATTAATTAATCCTGTCAGCTTTTTACCAAACAACTACGAGTTGTTTTTCGAATTAATGCTAATTAATTAATTAATTACGAAAATAATGTTGGGTTAAAAGTATTTACGGATCTACTGCTGGATTTAACCGTGGTTAGGGAAAGTCGCCCAACCGTTGGGCGACTTATAAGTCGCCAAACGGTTTGGCGACTTATAAGTCGTCCAACGGTTGGGCGACTTTCCATTAAGTAAAAACAGCGGCCAGCCACAAAACAGAACACTGCGAATGAAACCCAACCCCCAAATCCCCCAAGCAGCAGCTACGAAAGACGAAGGACGAAGGACGGCCGAGCCATTTCCATCTCCGGCGAACTTCCATATCCGGCGACCCCACTCCGGCAAACCTCCATCTTCAACACTCTTTCTTCTTTCTTGTAGGTAAATCAAACTCCATTTCATCTCATTTTTAACTTAGGGTTTTGAATGTTGAATTTTTGGAATTTTTAGATTATGAAATGTTCAAATTTGATTTGAAATTGATTTTGACATGTATATATTTTGACATTTGGGCATTTGGGTGGATTTGAATGTAGCTAAATTTGGGTATTGAAATGTAGACTTGAATGTAGATATCAAAATTTGGGTATTTTCATATTGAACTGTGAGTTGTTTGTGAATCTTGACTTTTGGATATATTTGAATTGTTATTAGAATATGGATTTCTCAAGCTTCCCAATTGTGTGTCATTGGGGAGGGAACTATTATGAGGATGTTGGTCAAATATGCCATGAAGGTGGTACAACCACATTTGTCATGGTTTGTCGTGGTGCTTGCATGCTCGAGATCCTTCAAAAAATACATACAGCCACAATGATTCATCCTAGCCGTTCTTTGCGTTTGAAAATGAAATTTCCCATGAACGGGGGAAAGTACATGCTTATGCCCCTCACTGATGAGCTAGCTATAACAAATATGTGGGTCATAGTTCAGATGGAGGACATGTCAATGCTTGAGATATACATTGAGGAATCCATATGTGACGCTTATCGTACTCCATCAACATCAAATGTTGTTGTATCTAGTCATTATGTCAATGCAGGTGTGAATGCTGGGAACTCCTCAAATGCTTCTGTAATGGACATGGTTATACAGGAAGATGGTAGGTATTTGCACAACGGTGCATCATTTGTGGATGGGCGGGGAAGTGATGATGATGCCGACGACGACATCAATGGTGAAGATATGACAGAATCTGATGAAGATGATGGTGATACGGTCACGGCAACTGCCTCGTCTACCCACTTTACTAGAATGTATGATCTCCCTGAAGGCTTTACTGATACGTGGCTGAGTGGATCAGGTGAGAAAAGGTTTACCCTCGAAGGTGAGTTTGAGGTCGGTCAACAGTTTGACAACAAAGAACAAGTCATCAATATGGTGAGCTTGTATTCTATCAAACGGAACCATTCTATCAAACCTTCACAATTGTGCGTTATCGTGGACCTCATTCTGCTACGTGTGTTGGGAACACCGACACTACCGATCACGTGGCTTTGACTTTAGATTTCATCTGTAAAGATGTGATTGACATTGTTCACACTGATCCTTCCCTTAAAGTGCATACTATCATTGAGATGCTGAAGGAAACGTATGGGTATACCGTATCATACCGGAGAACATGGATGAGGAAGCAAAAGGTCATAGCAGAAATATTTGGCGGTTAGGAGAAGTCATATTCTGAATTGCCCCGTTTCATGACAGCGCTCCAACATTCAAATCCTGGAACTATTGTGCAGTGGTACCCACCCCCTGATACTCCCACAGGTTATATGCAGTTTCAAAGAGTTTTTTGGGCATTCAAGCCATCAATACATGGTTTTAAGCATTGTCGACCCATACTTACTATTGATGGTACACACTTGTACGGAAAGTACAAGGGTACACTGCTCGTGGCCATGGGTTGTGATGCGAACAACCAAATATTTCCAGTGGCCTTTGCAGTTGTTGAATCTGAGAATGGGGATAGTTGGCCATGGTTTATGGCATGTATTAGGCAGTTTGTCACTAATCGGGAGTTGTGTGTCATTTCTGATCGGCATGGAGGCATTGTCAGGGTAATGAATGAGGTGGACAGTACTTGGGAGGAGCCTTATGCGCATCATAGGCTATGTATCTGCCATCTTGCATCGAATGTGCACACTCATTTCAAAGACATTCATCTAAAAAAACTTTTTGTCTGGACCACACGGCAACATCAGAAAAAGAAGTTTGATGGTGGGTTCAAGAAGATAGGTGAAATGAGTTTGGAGGCACGACAATTTCTGGGGAACATTCCCCCGGAAATGTGGTCATTGCACCATGATGGCGGGTACATATACGGTACCATCACTTCTAATCTGGCATATGTTTTCAATAGCGTGATGAAAAATGCTAGATATTTGCCCATCACCGCTTTGGTCCAGGTTTCGTTTTACCGGGTTAATGCTTATTTTGTTAATAGGCGTGAAACCAGTAAAATGAGAGTGACAGAAGGCCACGAGTACTCCCCATACATCACAGATTTAATTGATAAGAATAGAGAAAAGGCCAAGCATCACATAGTTACTTCATTTGATTTAGGCCGAGGGTTATTTCAAGTGGAAACCGGTTGTGGTGGCCGAACGTTGGGGAAGGGTGGGAGAAAACAAACTGTCCATCTGAAACGGAAAACTTGTAAAAAGATGGAGATATATAAGATTCCATGCTCTCATGTGTTAACCGTGTGCGAATAACGTAGCTTGTCTTATGCTCCATTTGTGGATAAGTTTTTCTCATCTGACCAATACGCGGCCACATATCATAGAGTCTTCAAACCCATTCCTGATCGTGATTATTAACCTACTTACAATGGACCTGAAATCGTGCACGATTCATCCATGCTTCGGGCTAAGGGAAGACCTAAGTCCACACATATTAAGAATGAGATGGATGACGGTCCCCGAGGAACGGTTAAATGTGGAAAATGCCACCAAACCAGCCATAATAGGGCCACATGTGCGAAGAGATCATCAAAACACGATGGGAGGTCCAGTGGGTAAGGTGTTAATTATAGTAATTCACATTAATAAAATTGATGATTTAAAAAAAAAGAATTAGTATAATAGTAAAAATTAACTAATACGATTTTGTTTGTTTGTAGGCATGCAGGTGACATCGGATCCTAGGTCGAGTGATCAAGATGACCATGACAACTTCTACTTTGTCTTTTGTATTGCAGTTTTTCTTGTACAACATTTTAGATAATTTACAACATTTTAGATGTCGTAGGAACAATTTACAAAATGTTACGTATTCTCTCTTGTATGTTGTATTTATGTTTTCGAGTATGAATATTAGATGATTAATTGTTATGAATGGTTGATGATTGTACTGTGTTTTACCGGTGAGTTGTATGTGTTTATGTATGTGTTTGTGAACATGTGTGTTGTATGTTTTATAATGTGTTGCATCTCGCTCGTAACACTTAAACAGGAGAAGGGAGACCTTATTTATAGCAAAAAGACGAGTCTGGGTTAAAATGGGGCAAAAAACTGATGAAATTCTGTTTTCGGAATTAGGCACGATCGTGCCTACCCGTCCGGGCACGATCGTGCGTGGCTAGCAGTAGCTGTTGGCTGCGTTTATATGGAAGGAGAAAGTCGCCCAATCGTTGGATGACTTTCCTTAACCATGGTTAAACCCAGCAGTAGATAGGTAAATATTTTTTTACCAGCATTATTTTTGTAATTAATTAATTAATTAACATTAATTCGAAAAAAAAACTCAACAACTACCACTTTTTCCTTTTAAGATCTTTTCAGTCACTAAAAGCTAACGGTTATTAAAAAGCTTATAAAAGTATCTTTTCAGCTAGTTGTGCCAAACATACCCTAACTATTTTTTAACAAATCAGCATAATTCGTCAATTCAGTCATTTTAGCTAGAATTTTATAAATTTCAATAGAATCAGTCGATGTAACGTATTTAGATTTTACCAAACTGGATCTTATGTTCACATTTTTGGGTAACTTAAGAATAAAGTTTATCTTGTACTGTAAGGATATTTTTACTTGAACTGTAATTTGCAGGTCAGGTCTGATCTGAACTAGTTTGGTCTGGTCTGGTTTCTTTGTATTATTATAACTATCCATGTCTAGTCTGATCTGAACTGGTCTGGTCTGGTCTGATCTGGTCTGGGAGGAATTACCATCCAAGTAAAAATATCCTAAATGAAAACATATGAGTAAATACTCCCTACGATCCTTAAAACCTTGCTAACTTTCCATTTTTGTATGTTCCATTAATTTTGGAACTTTCTCTTTTAAGTAAAAAATTTGTGATTCCAGTTAACTCTTTCTCTTCTGCACAAATTCAACCACATAATTTTTACTTTATTAATTTTGGTGTAAGTGAAACTTGGCAAAATTTTAATGGACTAAGAGAGTGAATCCCAACCCAAAGGGAAGGCAAACACCAAGTAGTGAAGTGGAGTAACCTGTAAAAGTCTGAAACCCAGAATGGTAGGGCCTAAGGGTCTGAGGAGCACACGAATTAGTGTACTAAACTTTGAAATGGTGCCCCAAATTGCAGAGTGTACTCATCGAAAGAGACAGGAGATGGGACTTGTTCTTTTGTCTTCTACCATCTTTTTCACCTCTCTGTCTTACCGTTCTTCTGTTTCCACATCTCATTACCACCCTATTTTTCGTTTCACATTAAATAGCGTAAATACAAATCTTAATGTGAATAATGTATATAATTAAACCGGTGGCGTAACTCAACTAGTAGTGAGGGAGTGCCACAAGAGTTAGGTTCCGGATTTGAATTCGACAACTGTGATGAGAGGTTATTATGTTAAAAATGCATAGCGCCTCTGCAAATACTGGGGGCACTTTCTATCTGTCAAATTATGTTTGTAGTCCAATTTACATCCTTCTAATCTATCGTCCGATCGGTGTTGAGGGGTCCTCAGGGATGGAGTGTCATCCTTTTCTTAATGTGTATAATTGTAACTAATATAGTCAATTAGTCATTCAAGGCTCTAAGACTGAGGTCTTGAAGTTTCTTAAATTTAGCCCCCACAAGATTATGTTTCCTAACACGTTGATTTAATTATTGATTTATGGCTGGTCTCGAGTTTGGTTTATGAGTAAGGTTAAAGTTAATTTTCTGATTGAATTGTTTGATGTTTTATGTGTTGAGGGCCATTTTATAATTATGTTTCATATTAAGTAAATTTATTTATTTATTTTCTTAATAAAATGCATTTCAAATGTATTTTTTTCTAGATTCAACCAATTATTAATTTTAGTAAGAACCCATCAATTTCAACAAATTCAACTCTAACATCAATGTTATTAAACAAACTTTTACTCTAACAGAGTCGGTTCGTCCATCCGGGAGTTTAATGAGAGAATTCCCTAAATAGGAGTATAAAAGTTTTGAAATTCCAAAATAGGAGTATCATATTTTTTATTCCTTGAATAAGAGTAAATTTTTGCCAAGTTTGGCATTACTAGGCTTTAAAACATGGCATTTTTTCCAAACTTGACAGATTACTCCTATTCTGGGAATAAAAAACACGATACTCCTATTTTGGAATTTCAAAACATTTTTGCTCCTATTTAGAGCAATTTCTAGAGTTTAATTTGGAACATGAGTTCAGTTTTATCAAACAAGCATTATATAAATACTCTCTTTGTACCCAAAGTTGAGTATTCTTTTATCTCCCTAAATAAATATTTTTTCCCTTATTAATAAACAGAATGTTTTTTCTTTAAGATATACTCCGTAATAATTAGAATAATTTCTAAAGTTCGAGTGTTAGAGTGTTAGACAGTGTATTCCAAGTAACATTTTCATTCAATAAAACTGATATTTTATGAAGTAAAAAAATCTCATTACAATAAAATTTTTGAAAGTCAAATTATGAACATCACTCATGCACAGATGTAGTATATAGATTAGGCTATTGTTTTAACAAAAGAAAGATTATAGTGTTATTTTGATCAACCTCACTAAAGTTAATTAGTAGGAACTTCTTTGATAATTATGAAATGGAATGAGTTTGAACAAATAAACAAAAGTTGCAATTTGAGAGACTGAAATGATGGATTTGCTTGATTAATAAAAAAGTA
>CAMAPE010000065.1:19415000-19625604 GCA_945859875.1 Cuscuta europaea
AAGGCCAGCCCATTGTTCCAGAGTCTCCACAAGAAACACCTGATCTAGGGAACCTGCCTGGGATGCCAGATCAGGTTATTTGATAAGGCCCGACCCCTTTGAGGCCTTAAGACTTGATAGGCGGTTTTTGATGTAAAATTTCCATCCGTTGTGTGCTTCCATTTAATGTTCTGAGAGTCTCTAGTTACCATAACCTCTGCCTTCTCGTGAATGAGACTGATTCTCCTCCAGGTGGGAGTATCAGTAGGATTGATATCACCCATTTCCCTTCTTCCATATTTACTGCGCATAAGATCAGTCCAAATAGAGGCCCCCTCCTGATACTCCCACCACAATTTAATGGCCGAAACTTGCTGATGTCAGTTAAAGATCTAACCCCGGCCCCCACACTCTTTGGGCTTGCATAGATCCTTAAATTTAATCCAATGGTGCTTTGGCTTGTTATTTGTATAACCCCAGAAGAACCCAGCCACCTTTCTTTTGAGCAATCTAATGACAGACTTAGGCAAGTCTGTCACAGCCAGAATGTGTAAAGGTAGAGAATTGAGCATTGTTGTATAAGAACCAGTCTGCCCCCTTGGGAAAGCCAATGCTTGTTCCAGGTAGAGCGTTTTTTGTCAAAGGAGTCAAAAAAGCCTTGACAGTGTGTCACCCGGGTAATAGCTTGGTGAAGTTGGATGCCCAAATATTTAATGGGCAACTTAGCAACTTTCATGCCCAAAGTATTTTCTTTTTGCAGAATTCTAGCTAGGGTAGTATGCTTACCTGCTATAAAGCAACTTTTGTCCTTGTTTACCATTTGACCTGAAGCTCTTTGATAGGCCTGTAGAAAACTATTAAAGTTTTTAATAGATCTAGCAGAGCCATTAAGAAAAATCATTAGGTCATCCGTGAAGGCCAAATGCGAAGTCTGTATACTTCTGCCCAAGTTGAAAGCTTCAACCTCCCCAATAGACACCAAATAGTTTAACCCTTTGGAAAAAGCTTCTGACATAATAATAAAACGCAAAGGGGACAATGGGTCTCCTTGCTTAACTCCACAGCCGGGTTTGAAATAACCATACGGTGTCCCATTAATAAGGATAGAGATGAAAGTAGCTCTAAGATTACCCATAATGAGATTAACAACATGGTGACTGAAACCAAACTTCTCCAGAATAGCCTGTAAAAAAGTCCCAGGAAACCCGATCAAAGGATTTGGCCATGTCTAACTTGATCACCACATTAGAGGCCCTTACCCTTCTGTCCAGATTGTGAAGCATCTCAAGTGCTACTAAAACTTGGTTTTTAATCTCTCTACCTTTCATGAAACCAGATTGCTCCTTGGATATAAGCTTAGGCAGTATAGAATTCATTCTAATGGCCAGAATCCTAGTATTAACCTTACTGATAAAATTAGCTACACAAATAGGACGATAGTCGCCAAAGGAACTTGGGCTTGGTCTCTTCGGAATGAGGACCAAATTTACACTCCCACCCCCTTCGGAATAGGAATCCCTAGGAAGAATTCTTGGACAGCCCGGATAACATCACCTTTAATAATGGCCCAACAACCTTTATAAAAAAAAACCACTGAAACCGTCAGGACCAGGAGCAGCTTCCTTGTTAAGACTCCAGACTGCCTCTTTTATTTCAATTTCACCTGGGAGACCACCAAGAAAAAGATTATCTGCGTCGCTTAGAACCTTAGGGATGTGACCCAACACGCTCTCGTAAGAGGAGGTCTCTTCATGTTAGTAGAGATTGCTGAAAAAAGAGACCGCCTCAGCTGCAATGTGTTCCTTAGCATAACACCACTCACCATTGTCTTTCTTGATGGCCATAATATTCTGTCTTCTGATCTTATCTTTCACTGCCTCATGAAAATAACGAGTATTAGCATGCCCCTGTTTTAGCCACTTAATATTCGCTTTTTGTTTCCAAAAAAACTCTTGCTGCCTAGCCCTCAATAACAGTTCAGCCTGCAGTTTATAACATTCAGCTCTATTAGTCTCATTAGGATTAACTTCGAAAGTATTTTCAGCTTCCAAATCTTCAGTTTCCAACTTTTGTGCTTCCTTAAAGACATCCCCAACGACCTCTACATTCCAGTTTTTAATATCCACATTTAGCCTACGAAGCTTCTCACACAAGCCTCTCATACCCTAAACGTAGGATACTCCGACCATTTGTTAGCAACAAAAGACAAGAACTTGTCATTAGAGTACCACATATTTTGAAAACGGAAATGCTTGGGACCTTTTTGAATCAAGTCCTCACATAGAAAAAGAATAGGACAGTGATCCGAAGGCGTTTTATTCAAATGCTGAGTTTTCACTACACTGAAATTAGACAAAAAACCTTGGTTCGCCAGGTAACGGTCTAACTTCTCCCAAATTCGGCCATTAGACCTAACACCCAACCAAGTATATTGTTAGGTACCTGGCACAGATCTGAGCAATACAATAAACTAACAAGCACAGATCTAATGAATGATAGGGAAAGAGTGTTTATTGATGGAAGGAGATAAACCGAAGGCTACAGGGACTTCTTAGGCAACAGAGACTTAGGCAACAAGGCAACAATTCTCAAAATAACAGTCTACCCATTATTAGCTACCCAACTTACTATTTATAGTAGTAGGTCCACACAGGGACTAAAATAGAAAAGTACTCATTAAATGACCCCATCCCACTTAATTGACCTCAGCCCATTTTATTTCTCCTTTCAAATACCCTATTAAAATACTTAAACAGGCAGATTCCTAACATTACTCCCCCCCTAATTAACCACTTTGCCCTCAAGGTGGGTAATAAGATACCGCCTTGATCTTGAACTTCCTTTTCATCCTGGAAGCTCTTCCTTCCTAGTATCTCCTTGGTTTCTGATCTAGGAGCTTCATTTCTTTCACTTTCATTATCATATCTTTCACAGCAAACAAGAGTAGAAACTGGGTATAAAAATTCTCTGGAATTACACTTGAAGCCTCTTCTTTGTAACCCATCTCTTCATATAATGGTTCTAAGGCCGACATGCTATGTGTTGCAGCTCTAAATGGATCTAAGAACAAACCAGTTGGAACTCTTACATGAACACACATACCCATTTCAACTGGTTGAACAATTTTACTCTTCCTAGTAATTCCTTCTTGTAGTATTTCTTTGACAATCCCATCTATATCCTCTTTTTAGCCTTGTGTGTCACGCCCCAGACTTTGTCTGTGCCACGTAGACAACCGTCGTATAACCCAATAAGAATAACCACAGTTCATCCTTACTAAATTGCACAAGACGTCTGATAGATACATATGCCAAAACCGATTAGTAAACATACATAAGAACATCAACATACAATTAAACACATAGCGGAATATAAGTGTTTAATAAGAACCCACACAAGGGTAAAACAAGAGCTCGCAGGCTCCATTAATTTATAAGTCAAAAATAGTTCCATGAACATTATTTAATTATTTAGAAATAGAACCAGAGGAAGCACGAACCACGTCTTCTCTCCATCGATCTCCTGAACAACGGGTGTAGGAAGTAAGCTCTAGCTTCAACCTGAAAGGGTGGTTCCCCCGAGGGATCAGTACTACGGAAAAGTACTGGTGAGGGCAAACTGTATGTAATATAACTAACGTTTCTCACATGGGACCATCAACATAGGGTGATAGTATATGTATAGGCATAACTCTTAGCTACCCCTTTTCGAACATACAGTATACATATATACTTATGAGTAAAATATCCGGCATGTGGGCCCATTTGTCTTTCAAATCATTTAGGCGTAACAGCATCATTAAATTCACCCTTCCCATGTCTTACCCTCGAGTGGAGTCACCCACAGGCTAACTCACCCGATAACAAAAGATAATTATTGTAATGGGCCCTTCGGGCTCCCATATTACGAATATGATTTAAATTACCTTCCTAGACCAAGGAAAATTACCCTATCGGGAACTCGTTCCCGATCAAGCATGTTTAATCTAGGGGTGGGCATGGGACCAAACGGGGCGAGAATTAGACTATCCCGGTCCCGAATCTGGTTTAGGATAACGGGACAGAACGGGACGGGACAAGATGTTGTCCCGCTGTTGTCCCTTTTAAACCGGTACCGGAACAGAATGGGACGGTTCGGGACATCCCAAAAAAATTGCAGCGAAAAAAATACAGCTCCAAAAAGAAACTTCATGACAAAAACTACAATACTAAAAATGCAACACATACAAAAATTTACGATAAATGCAACATAAAAAATAGTAGATTAATATGATAGTTGCACGAAACAAACCGTAACAACAACAATTAACTCCAACACACACAATACTACTAAGAATCTACAAAAATAAATAAAAAGACAAACAATATTATTAGAAGTGAAACATGTGAGAATTAGAAGATAGTTCATACTTGATATAATTTAGTCTCCTTTAGGTGTTTTACATATTAGATAAGTAATACCTAATTAATATTCATTAGTTTTTTTGGATAAAATGTAAATATATTTTTCCAAGAAAGTTTATGTACATGTTGTACAAAATTACAAAAACCCTACGGCGATCCAACATATAGGATGCCCACGCAAAAACACAGTTCTTGATAGATAGCCAAAGATGCTATCTATCCCCCCAAAATACCATAATTGGTAGCTAGCCATGAGGGCTAACTATCCACCCCAAAAAGCGCCATTAAGCTATGACAAAAAATGGGTGCTAGACAGCCCAATGTTTCAAAAAGTAATCATATGGACCGGGTATAAGAGATATAGAACTTTGTACACCATATACATGATTTGTGAGACCATGTCTTCCACCCTAGCAGCTGCGTCCTCAAACCTAATAGCATTCCTTATTCTCCAAGTCCAGTAGACCGTGTAGCATAATGCTATCCTTATAGCTTTTGCTTTAATGTTTGCTCCATTGTGTTCTTCTTTGATCCATTTCACAGCACTTTTTAAGGTGGTCATCTCCCTTGTAATTCCAAGCCACTGCTTTACCCTTCTCCAAACCTGCCCTACAAACTTACAATCAAAAAATAGGTGTGAAACCGTCTCCGGTTCACCCTTACAAAAGGGGCATTCGTTAATCACATCAAGGAATCTTAGATTATCATAAGTGGGAAGCCTATTCCTTAAGGCAAGCCACATTATGAAGGAGAACTTTGGTGGTATATACGGCTTCCATATGAATGACATCCAAGCCCTAGGTGCAGCTTTAATTCTTAGTAGGTCATACACCTTACCCGTGTCTATTTTCCCATTTTGGGAGCTCTTGTTGAGAAAAGCTAAAGCCATGTCAATTGTTGGAAATTTTGAGACAATAGAGTCTCGGATCAAGGCTATCCTTTTCATCAATTGGGAAGTCCCTATTGTGTGGCACAAATGTCCACACATCTCTCCCATGAAGATATACACCATGAACCCACCTAACCCAAAAGGTATCTTGTTTACAATGTATATTCCACAAAACCCAAAAGGTATCTTGTTTACAATGTGGATATTCCACAAAATGTCCACACATCTTTCCCATGAAGATATACACCATGAACCCACCTAACCCAAAAGGTATCTTGTTTACAATGATTACAATGTATCATTGGAATCTTTCCCATGATTCCAAATCTTAGCATCTCTAATGCCAAGTCCTCCCTCTTCCTTTGGGAGACATACATCATCCCAAGCAACCTTTGAGTATTCCCCCCCCCCCCAAAGAAAGATACGGCATAATCCCAAAATCCTATCAAGAATAGTTTTTGGTACCGGAAAGATACCAAGCCAAAACGATTGAACACCCTGCATAACTGACTTTATCAACTCAACGTTTCCTGCATAAGAAAGAGACTTAGTATTCCAAGCATTAATATAATCTGTCACCGTGTCAATTAGTGGAGAAAATTGAGCCACAGAGATCTTAAGAGGTGCCAACGGAATGCCTAAATATCTAACCGGGAAAGAGCCTTGTTGAAAATCCACCAATTCTAGTATATGGGGTAATGCGTTTGCAACATTGCCCCCCAAGAAAATGTTAGATTTATCATGATTTACCATAAGTCCGGATACCATGCCAAAATCCTTCAAGGTTTCGGCCAAAATCTTAATGGATTTACAATCCCCTTTTGAAAAAAGCACCAAATCATCCGCATATGCTAGATGTGATATCTTTAGTTGAGAGCATAAAGGATGATGTTTAAAGTTGGGATCTAATGTCCTAAGATCCATCATTCGAGAGAAATACTCCAAACATAAAACAAATAGTAAAGGAGACATTGGGTCTCCTTGTCTAAGCCCACGTTTTCCCTCAAACCATCCTTGGAGAGTACCATTAATGGAAATAGAAAATGATGAGGTGGTAACACATTCCATGATCCAATTGATAAAGAGATTAGGGAGTCCAATATCTCTTAAGACATTTCCAAGGAATTCCCATGAAACAGTATCATAAGCTTTCCTAAGGTCAACCTTTATCATACATCTAGGTGTGACCCTTTTCCTAGTATATCCCTTCACTAACTCTTGTGCCAGAAAAATATTATCAACCATCAATCTACCATCAACAAAAGCTCCCTGTGAGGGATGAATGATACTAGGTAAAAGAGGTCCCAGCCTAGATGATAAAATTTTAGTGATGACCTTGTAAGTCACATTGGTGCATGATATAGGCCTAAGATCCGATACAGTAGGAGAGTGGTTTGTCTTTGGAATCAATGCCACAACCGTATGGTTGACTTGTTTAAGCAATGTTCCAGATACAAAAAACTCCCTAACTGCCTCACAGAAATCTTCACCAACTAAGCTCCAATTGGATTTGAAGAAAGCTGATGAGTACCCATCCGGCCCCGGGGCTTTTTCATTTCCAATGTCAAATAGAGCCTGTTTAATTTCAAGATCAATAACTTGTGAAATAAGACTATCAACATGCTCATGACTTATGGTAGGACCCGATGCAATAACTTCAGGGCTATAGCCATTAGACTGTGTATGGGTACCAAAAAGACATTTAAAGAAACTCACAAATTCATTAGTAACATGATCCAAAGATTGAGTGAGGGAGCCATCATCCAACCTAAGAGATGTTATGGAATTTTGGGCATTCTTTTTCTTAACAATTGAATGAAAGTATCTAGTACACCTGTCAGATTTTATCAAATGGACAGCCTTAGCCTTCTGTTTGAGATAGGCCTCCTCGGCTTCTTTAAGGAAAAGAGATCTCTTTTTAGCCACAAGAAGTTCCTGTTTTAATGCATCATCTAAAGGAGAAGAAAGGGATAGTTGATAAATCCTTTTAAACTCCTTTTTAGACTCCTTTGCTCTAGCAGTTATACAGTTAAATTCATCTTTATTTAATTGCTTAAGAGGTTGCTTTAACAACTTCAATTTACGAGCAAGCCTAAATTGAGCTATTCCAACAACATTCCTAAGCCACACTTGTTCCAAAATCCCTTTAAATTTATCATGTTTCAGCCACATATTGAAAAACTTAAAAGGTTTGGATCCTTCATTCTTGGTTAGTCCAATTGTTGTCAAAGATGCCACATGATCAAATTCAGGTTCCATTTCAAAGAAATGAGTTTTACAAGCCACATTTTGAGCACTCCAAAGTGGGTTAATTAAGACTCTATCTAGCTTAGCCCAAATGGCACCTCTATACCAAGTGAAAAACTCACCCGTGGAAGGGGCATCATTAAGGTTAGCTTGGATTTTCAATTCTTTGAGATCTTGGGTAAGGTAACCCGAAGGGGGGGCAGACCCCTTCCTCTCACCCGGTTCACAAACACAGTTAAAATCCCCCAAAACAGTCCATGGAGCAAGGATATTTCTGCCTAGCCCATTAACATGCTGCCAAAGTTCCCTTCTTTCTACAATCGTGTACAATGCATATACGAAAGAGACATAAAAGCTAAATTGGGTTATCCTACATGTAAACCGAGCATGTATATGTTGTTTTCCAACCTCTATAATAACACAATTCACATATGCAGGGTCCCAAATAATAGCTATTCTACCCCCATCAATATGGTCAAAATTTGTACATGAATCCCAATTTGGAAGTTTAAAATGCATGAAATTATTAAAAGAGGAAGTAGACATTTTGGTTTCTAATAAGAAACAAATTCGTACCTTATTCATCCTTGTAAAATTAAGGATTACATTTTGTTTTGAGGCTTTATTAAGCCCCCTAACATTCCAAGAGGCAATAATCATTAAACAACTTTAGCCTTCCCCCCGTTCCTTCTAGAGAGCTTGTCTCTTTCGGCTTCTTGTTGTTTCCATTCACGGTAGCTATCACACCCTTTGTACCTATCAAGAAATAGAGGATAAACTTTAAGCATAAAAAAGTAGGAGAAATCATACCCTTCATCCGTGCGTGTAACCCCGGGAAGTGACTCCAAGCATGCGGTAGTAAAGTTTATCCCATCTCTTCTTCTGTGGCCATCAATGTTGAGGTAATTGTCAAGCCTCGTAATGCTCTCTTGTGCATGGCCCAGGTGTTGTAGGTGTAACTTGTATCCTCCATCCTTCTCAAATTCCACCTTTGTTACCACATCATCAAGGTAGCCTTCCCTCAAGGTAGCCTTCTCAAATTAATATTCATTAGTATTTGAATTGATGGTAGACTCACTAACCCACAACTATATACTCCGTACAATTTTGAATTAGGGACAACGGGACGGAACGGGACATATTTTATTTGTCCCGGTCCCGTTTTGTTTTGAAATAGTTCGGGACCAGAACGGGACAAAAATAGTTTGTCCTGAATTTAACGGAACAATTTCGGAACGGAACCGGAACGTTCCGGAATGGACCAACGGGACCGGGTCTTTTGCCCACTAATCATTTAAAATCATTACCTTGAGGTTCACCTACCTCAAGGACTATCCGTCCTTACAATCATAGTTTACATTCCCGAGGCTTAACCCCGCCTTGAGGAGTACGCATACACCCTCATCCTATGTGTAATTTGCTGGAGGTTAACACACCTCAAGGACTACACGGACTCTTGTTACCTATATGCAATTTGATGGAGGATACCACACCTCAAGGACTGCACTTGCCCTTGTTACCTATGTGTAATTTGCTAGAGGTTGACACACCTCAAGGACTACATTAGCCCTTGTTACCTATACGCAATTTGATGGAGGTTGACACACCTCAAGGACTGCATTTGCCCTTGTTGCGTATGTGTAATTTGCTGGAGGTTAACACACCTCAAGGACTACACGGGCCCTTGTTACCTATATGCAATTTAATGGAGGTTAACACACCTCAAGGACTGCATTTGCCCTTGTTACCTATGTGTAATTTGATGGAGGTTAACACACCTCAAGGACTGCATTTGCCCTTGTTACCTATGTGTAATTTGTTGGAGGTTAACACACCTCAAGGACTACACGGGCCCTTGTTAACATTTGAGTATAAAGGACTCCTCCTGGTCCTACAGAGTATTACCTGACCTTACTCGGCCTCGGGTTTTCACCCGCCATGTATAATCTACCACTTACCTCGCCCGGTCGTGGCCTATGATTTCTTTACTAACGACTAGTCCAAGTCTTAGTGTTTAAACTGAATTTCAAGTCTTAGCATTTTAAACATCATATTTCATGAAATTCCATGCAAAATATTCATATATAGGATGGTCGGGATCAATCCCACGTCGAACCGGGTCCGATTTGGGTTTTTAGCGAAACCCGGTTCCGAAAGCCGAGGCCGGACCGGCGCCGATTCGCTTCCTGACCGACACCGGTTCACTGATTTATATTTAAAACTGGCACGCTGTACTCAAACCGGCGCCGGTTCATCCCGTGACCGGCATCGGTCCAATGTGTTGGACCGGGTCAACGCCCCGTTGACCGCCCGAAACGACTCTGATTTCTCCGAAACTTAAATACAACATGTATTAAGTCATAAACAATCATTATATGCCATTTTGGTCACTCAAAACACTTCTTATGTTTTTTATAATATTCCAAATCATTTTCATGTATTTCGCTCTAGTTTATTTCTCATAAACTAGATTACTTTCATAACTTGCATAATTATGCACTTTTAATTCTTCTCAAGAATACCATCTTCAATTCCATTTATTCACTTCATAAAATGAGCCTTTCATGGTCATCATCCAATTGGATTATTTTATTCACAAAAATTGTTAATCGGGTTTGATGGATAGTGTACCCGAGGGGTAGCTTATCCGAGGGGTTATTACGGAGAATAGCTAGAGAGAAGTCAGAGCAAGTAAGTAGAGCGAGAGAGTATATTAGAAATGTATTCAGTGTTTTCAGCGTGGTTTACAACGGGGAAATGGGGTGCTATTTATAGTAGCAATAAATGCCAGACAGGGACACGTGTCAAGCGTCCATTGGCCGAGAGGTCACCTCAACTGGTTGGCGCTGACAACCGCATGTGGCCGCATTTAATGCGGCTGTTGGATGGGACGTTGTACTGGGTACGGTGATCCATACGCATGTGGAGCGGATATTATGTCGGAAAAGGTGCCCTCGGCTGTAGATGACTAGCCGAGGGCTCTGAGTATCGGGGACCCCCTTAGTGTCGAGGGCTCCAGTTGCCGAGGGCTACTGATTTTCGCCGTTCTTCCCAGTAACTTTGTTTTCCTGTTTTGGCCCTTCTGTGAGGTTCAGAGCCTTCGGTCAGGGGGCCGAAGGCACTCCTGGTGCGCATTGTGGGCTGCTTGGTGCCTTGGGCGCCGTGATTTGGGCCTGTTGTGCTTCCTGGGCCTATTGGGCCTTTATTGGAGTAGTAGGAGTCTGTGGGACGGGGGTTCCCGGGCCATATACTCCATCAGGAGTCCCTCACTCCTTTTGCCGAAAGGTACTTGAGGGAAAAGGAGTAATTGTGTTTGTCCTCTACCGTTGTTCCGTTGTAGTTTGTAGAGTTGTGGGTAGTTTGCTTTTTGTTCATTCTACCGAGGGCAGTCCCTCAGTTACCCACATGTCGGGACTTGAGGGGTCATGTTTGTGATTTTTGTGATTTTTCCCGAGGGGGTTCTCCAGTCCCCCACTCCTTGAGGCACTTGCAAAGTGGTGAAAAGGAGTAGGGTAATCATGTTGCTGTTTTGGGCCGAAGGCTGACGCTTTTCGTTTCATTTTGGGGGGATGCCTCGTTAAAAACCTCATTAGGAAAAACCCTGTGGGAAAAAATCCTAATGAGGGAAAAAGAGTGCACCGAATTCCCCCAACGATGAATCGAAAACGTGAAGCCCTGGTTCGAAATGGAGTATAATGCTGATGTCGAAGGCTATCCTTGTTCTGAGGGCTCATGTGTTGATTAGCCAGAGGCTTGATGTTGATATCCTGGGAGGTGCCGAAGGGGAGTCCCTCAATCCGGGGATCGAGGGCGTAATGAATGTGAGTAGTAGTTGAAGTGTTACCGGGGTGTCCCCTGTTTGTTGATTAGTTGGTGAGGAGGGTATCCGAGGGCTCCCGTTACCTGTGTGCCGTAGGCTATCCGTCAATGAGGTGTACTCCCCGGGGGCTACCCGGCCCTCAAAGTGCTGAGGGGGGATCCCCGAGGGGTGGGCCTGATATGAAGCCGTGGGCTTCTGAAGGAGTGAGCCCGAAGGCATTTGTTATGTAGTGTGTGGGGCACAAACCGGGAGCGTCTCTGGGTAAGTGTACTCGGGGGCTCTTCTTGATGAAGTGGAGTGAAGTAAAAAGCCCGGGGGCTAGTCCCTTGGTTGATGAAGGAGTGAGCTGCTAAAGTTAGCCGGAGGCTCCCAGAATATAGCCATTGGAAAATAGCCGTTGGAATATCTAACGTTAAAATATAGCCGTTGGGGGGGGGGCTTCCACGTGGTGCATGCTTGTTGGCTGCCTGTGGGCGGGCATCACTGATTGGTCAGTTCGACGGTTCGTAATGATGGCAGTTCAACCGGAGGCCCGGTTTCCAGGCCCAAGCCCGGATCCAGGCGCCTATAAATACCCCATGGCCGAGCACCACTTCTCCTGTGCGATCATTTGCTAGCGAAGCTCTGCCGGATTTTTTCTAGAGAGAGAAACACTGCCCTCGATCTAACTCCTGTTTTAAGGTCAGTTCCCCACTTGTCCTTCTCCCTCCTTAGCTAGCTGTAGCGGCCTTAGATTTAGGAGTTGTAACTTAGAACACTTAGTGTTTCCGAGCCCTCGACCCAGCGGAAAGATGTCTTCCCAAAGTGACTCTCAAGACATATTGAGGGATCCCTCGATGGAAGAGGAGAGCTTCTTGGATGCGGGGTCCTCGAGCGAGCAGCCCTCGGCCCAGGAGGATGTCGCGATGGCGATGGAGGTGCAGAAGGAGTTGGTGGCTGAAGTTGAAGCCGAGGGCTTCGAGCAAGAGGTGGAGGATGAAGAGCTTGCCCTCGTCGTACAGGTCGTAGAGGAGGAGGAAGAGAAGGAGAGGATGAGGGTGACAGTGGCTGTCCTTCCCCCTCGGGGTGCTGGTGAGGCAGGGAGCTCTCGGCCCCTCAACCCGACGCCGATAAGAGTGGCCCCCGGGAAAAAATAGGAGAAGAAGAAAACTGCTCCCAAGAAGAAGTGCGTTGTTGTTGATCAAGGGAAACCCATAGATGTGCCCGAGGGGTACTCCTGGCTGAATACTGCTGCCCTCGAGATAGGGTCGAAGGCTGACAGGGAAGATATGTACGTGACTCAGCTGCACGTGGGGCCTTCGGTCGTGGTGGTGGCGCCAAGCCCTGATGATGTGCTTTCCCGGGCCCCCGAGGGTTGCATCGCCGTGCACATTCTGTCGGTATCGATGGGGCTCCGGTTCCCCCTGCACCCATTCCTTCGGGAGTACCTTCGGTATGTGGGCTTGGTCCCCTGCTAGTTGACGCCTAACAGCCACTCCTACGTGGCGGGCTTCCTGAATCTCTGTCGGGCCCGAGGGGTGACCCCCAGCCTGGACTTGTTTTTTCAGAGCTTCAACCTCTGCCGAGGGGGTCTCGCGAACGTCGAGGGCTTCGCCAATCTGCAGCAGGTAGCCCGGTGGAAATTATTCACAGAAGCGCCATCATCCAACAAAGGCTGGAAGGAGCGGTGGTGCTACGTTAGAATTGCCGAGAGCCCCTTTCCGATGGAACTTCGGGATCGCTTCCGTCGGCATCCGAAGGTTGGAAGTGCTGCTCTGGAGAAGGATGGCTTGATAATAGCCAAGATCCCGGAGGGTCGTACGAAGCAAGTGTCCATTAAGGACTTTACTGCTGACAAGGAGCTTTTTGCCCTCGGCTTCCGCAGATATCGCTTCCTCGGCGAGACAGACGAGAAATATCCTGTGCTGGCAGGAGGTAGTATCTGAGGGCTTCCTGTTTTGTACTTAGGATTTCTTTTTCCCTTTTTTTTCCTTCGGTCTAACCCCCTTATTTTTTTGTTGGCAGGTGTGAATATGGACGCTGGTAAACTCTTCGCTCTGAAGAAAAAGAAGGGCAAGGCCCAAGCCTAGAAGAAGGACCCCTCGGTCCAACCTCCTGTGGGAGCCTTCTTTCAAAAGGAGACTCCAGAGCCCTCTGCTGCGGAGGGAGTTGCCGGGGTGGCAGAGGGGGCCACCAAAAAGAAAAAGGGGAACAAAGCGGTTGAGCCCCCGACTAAGAAGCAGAGGGGTACAGGGGCACTGCCGGCCAGGATGCCCCCTTGGTGATCATTAAGGATCGCCCTTCTCCGGATCCCCCAGTTGGTGCTGCGGCGACAGCCCAAGCCAATCTTCCCTTGCGAAGCCCCCCCGGGAGATCCTGCAGCTTTCCTTGGCCCCGGGTGCTTCTGTCCTACATGGCTCAGCGGAGCCGAAAGCTTTCTTGAGGGGGATCACCTCGGCAATGGACAAGGCTGCCCTCTCAACCTATGATGATGAGACCCTCGAGAACAAGATCCTTCGATCTTCGTTAATTGACCTTTAATGTTTCTTCCTTAGCTCTTGTGTTTAACCTTTAATGTTCTTTCCATATTAATTTGACCCCTCCTCCTGTTGTTTATCAGGCTTGTGTAGCCCTCGGGGAGCACGCACAGAGGCTCGAGCAATGGCGCCTCCGGAAAGCGGAGCAGGATCGGGAGATGAAGGAGCTCATCCTGAAGAACTCTGATGCTGTAAAACAGATGGCCCTGCTGGAGGAAGATCTCCGGAAAGCTGCCGAGGGCGCTGATCTGAAGGCCAAGGCTGCAGTGGAGGAGGCCAGGCTTGAGGCCGAGAGGGCTGCTAAGAAAGCCGCCGAGGAGGCAGAGCTTGCCAAGGCCGAGGCCATCGCCAAAGCCCGAGAGGAAGCTGTTGCCGCATTCATGGCCGAGGGCTGGAAAGCCGAAGATAGGCAGCAGTGGGTGGCCTTGGTCGTGGAGGCATCGGTAGATGACTGGGTGAAGGGCCCCGGGGGAGACTAGATGGCGGAGAGGGGAGACAGTTATTACCAAGGGGGTGAATTCTTCACCCAGCACCTAGTGTACCGGAGGCTCGCCAGGCACTTCCAAGTCTCCCTCGAGGAATTTGACCCCTTGGCGTATGGCCTCCCTCCTTTGCAGCCAGATGTGAGAAACCCCCTCCCCCCGAGCGAAGAGAGGCCTGTGATCCATGACTCCATGATGATGGGGGATCCGGTGATGGTGATGTCGAGGCTGCCATCGGGGAGGAGGTCACCTCGAAGCCCGCCGAGGAGGCAACAGCTGAAGAAAATACTTGTACTTAGTAGCTTTTTGAACACCTTTTCTTCTTGTTTGTAATGAATATTTGTGTACTCTCGGCCTCGGCCATATTGTAATATATACTTTAACTCTTCCATTCTTCCTATGAATGAATACCGGCCTTCGGGCTTTTGTGTATAATTCGTTTCCTCCGATTGTTTTTCTTTGAATGTATGCCCTCGCCTTTTCTGAATGTATGCATTCGCCCTTCTTTGAATGTATGCCTTCGCTTTTCTGAATGTATGCCTTCGCCCTTCTCTGAATGTATGCCTTCGCTTTTCTGAATGTATGTTTAGGACTTAGAATATATTCTTCCAAGTGTAGTGCTTCTCATAGCCCTCGGCTACTAGGCCTATTTAGTCAGTTGAACCTTTCACCGAGGGCACAATGTTCAGGACTTAGAAATATTTCTAAGTGTGTTCATCTGTTGGCCCCCGGCTAATTCCTTCCCTCTGGTTCTGTGTAGCCTTCATGAGATAACCGGAGGCGAGGTGTTTAGGACTTAGAAGAATTTTTCTAAGTATTTGAATATAGTATAGCCTTCGGTGATTGGGTATCCTTTGCTGACTGGATGTATGACTGAAGGCCCAGAAATAGTTAGGACTTAGAAAATATTTCTAAGTGTAGTTTTACCAAGTCTTCAGCCGTATGACCCCTCGGGCTGCATGGAGATTTGACCGAGGGTAAAAACTTTTGGGACTTAGAAATTTTTCTAAGTGTAGTATGTATGAAGCAGGAGCCCTCAGGTGAATGTGAGGCCCCTGTCTCAGATATGCCTTCGGTTGACTGGTGGCTCCACAGGGGGCAAAGCATTTAGGACTTAGGTTATTTTCTCTAAGTATTTCCTGCTGCTGGCCTTCGGGAGGGGACCCTTCGGCTGTATATGTTGTAGGTTCAGGATAGTTTCCTTTGCCTTGTGATGTTGGCTTGTGGAAATAAAAAGCTTTCGGTTGTTTGTTATGTCCCCCAATGTTGCTATAGGAGAATTTGTAGTCCAAGCCTAGCATAAAAAGGCAGACTCCCTCGAGAACTGTCTGGATGTATCCCCTCGGCATGTAGTGAGGTACCGGAGGTGATTCTTGATTTGGTTTGGCCACCATCTGATAGTTTTGTTATGTAGTAGCCTTCCGGGACGTTTTGAGTTGTTGTTGGCTGAGTCCGCCATGTTTTTTAGTATTCGAACCTTCGGTTTTATGTATAGCCGAAGGCAATTATTGAGTGGACTCGGTCACTTGTTGATGATGTCTGTTGTGAATGGTATTCTTTGTACTTGTGAGCTTCCAGGTATCGGAGGCGTTCCCTTGGGGAGCCCTCGGTATGATTCCGTGAACTGTAGGAGTGATGTACTCATTGATTTCTCGCCGAGTCTACTCCCCTTCACCACCCCATTTTTTTAGGTAGTGAAGGGAAGGCTTCAAGAAACTTGGTTTCTTGGTAAGGCTTGGCCTATCGGGAGGTAACAAAATACACCATTAGCTCCCCCCTCGGTTTAACCTTCCGAGTTCCGAGGGGATCGAGGGTCGTTTCCTGGGTACAAGATATGGTGGTCTGTAGCCTGCCTCCCCTTGGGGGATGGCGCGGAAAGCGCCTCAGTTTTGAAAGTCGTCCCCTCGGCGCTAGACATAGTTCGTGGCCTGCCACACCCTTGGGGTGGTGGCGCGGGGAGCGTTTCGGTTTGGAAGTCGAATCCTGGGCATTTCTCGTGCCTGTCATACCCTTGGGGTGATGACGCGGAAAGCGTTCCGTTTTTGAAAGTCGAATCCTGGGCATTTCTCATGCCTGTCATACCCTTGGGGTGATGACGCGGAAAGCGTTTCAGGGATGGGTTTTCATTTGCACACTGGTTGCAAATGGTCGGGGGAACTACGTGTTGCCGGCACCGAGAGGTGGCGCCTTCGGTATATGTAACACCCCGGCCCTGTAGGCCCCTAGGTAGTTACTCCAGACCTCTAGTACTGTCCCCACAAACCACCACGAGCCTTTATCGCGCACTTTGTCCTCACTCGTGCGCGCCCTGAGAAACTTCCCAGGGGGTCACCCATCCCAAGACTACTCCCGTGCAAGCACGCTTAACTTTGGAGTTCTTGGGTGATGAGCTCCCTTAAAAGGAGATGCACCTCTGTTGGTATGAGTAGTACTATTAATCCTTTTAAATTAAATCTCAAGTGTTACAATCACCCCCACTTAGGAACGCAACGTCCTCGTTGCGCCCATAAACCAATCTCAATCATATCCCAGAATCTTTTCCCCTGCTAAGTGCCCGCCCGATATCCAACGGATCAGCACACTGTCGCAGGGTTTCTCTGATACCATTTGTAACACCCCGGCCCTGTAGGCCCCTAGGTAGTTACTCCAGACCTCTAGTACTGTCCCCACAAACCACCACGAGCCTTTATCGCGCACTTTGTCCTCACTCGTGCGCGCCCTGAGAAACTTCCCAGGGGGTCACCCATCCCAAGACTACTCCCGTGCAAGCACGCTTAACTTTGGAGTTCTTGGGTGATGAGCTCCCTTAAAAGGAGATGCACCTCTGTTGGTATGAGTAGTACTATTAATCCTTTTAAATTAAATCTCAAGTGTTACAGTATAGGCGTCCTCGAGGGGTACGGCTTAGAAACAACACTTGGTGTTTGTTCCGATGTACGGCCCCCGGTACTTGGTACCGAGGGGTCTTCTGTGAAAACACTTGGTGTTTTTTCTTCATTTGTCGTAGGTGATTGTGGTGTCTGCCCTTGGTACTTGGTACCGAGGGGTCTTCTGTGGAAACACTTGGTGTTTCTTCCCATTTGATGAAGGTGTTGTGTTGTCTACCCTCGGTACTTGGTACCGAGGGGTCTACTGTGGAAACACTTGGTGTTTCTTCCCATTTGTTGAAGGTGTTGTGTTGTGTACCCTCGGTACTTGGTACCGAGGGGTCTTCTGTAGAAACACTTGGTGTTTCTTCCCATTTGTTGAAGGTGTTAGTAATGTGTCCCCCCGACACCAGGTGCCGAGGGGTCTCCATTTGAGGACACTTGGTGCCGAGGGTTCTTCCTCGGGGTAAGGCCTTGGGCCAGGGGGTGATATGAGGGCTTGGCCCTTCGTAAGAATCCCGTTCCATGTTCTTGATGTCTTCAAAGTGCCTTCATTCTTCAGAATTTTTAGGCCTTGGGCCGTAAAATAATACATTCACTAGTCATGAGGGCTTGGCCGCTCTGATGTTATTGATAAAATTTAACTGAGTGATGTACATTCCAGTGCCTAGGGACTTCAGTCCCATTAGGGCATTTTAGCTTGTAAGCTCCTGGTTTGATGATGGCTGCCACGATGTAGGGGCCCTCGAACTTTGGTGCCATCTTTCCGCCCTCAGTTGGTTGGCTGGCTTCCCTTCTTCGAAGGACATAGTCCCCCACTTGGAATTCCCGGGAGCGAACCTTGGCGTCAATGTAACTTTTCACTTGCCTTCGGTAGTTTTCTGCGCGCATGAAGGCTTGCTCTCGGCGTTCTGAAATAAGGTGGAGGTCGAGGGCCACATTGGAGTCGTTGGCCTCTGGATCATACTGTGTGACCCTTCGAGTTGGAAGAGTTACCTCAGTGGGGGCCTTGGGTTCAAATCCGTAGCAAAGGGAGAAGGGTGTCTCGCCAGTTGCCCGCCGAGGGGTGGTGCGGTAGGCCCATAAGATGTTGTGGAGCTCTTCTACCCAGCCACCCCCTTCGGCCTCCAGTTTCTTCTTCAGGCCCTCGAGCAAGGTCCTGTTGGCGTTCTCCACTTGACCGTTGCCCTGAGGGTAGGCCACGGATGAGAAGGTGTGTTTGATGCCCCATGCCTCTAGGAGGGCACAGAAGGGGGCTGCCTCGAACTGAGTCCCGTTGTCGGAGATGATTTGCTGAGGGACGCCAAACCTGGTGAGGATGTTTTTGAGAACAAAATGGCGGCACCTGGCCTCAGTGATGCTGGCGAGGGGCTCAGCTTCCACCCATTTGGGCCGAGAGGGGTCTCCTCCGCTGTTGTACTGGTTTGGCCGAAGGGTCCACTGAGAGGCGGTGGGTGATGACCCTTCTGCTGATCCCCGACATGTCCTCCGGCCCCCATGCAAAAACAATGGAGTAGGCGCGGAGGGCGCTGATGATGCCTGTCTTCAGGTCTTCGGGGAGCTTGGATCCAATCTTCACCACTCTCTCCGGCTTGGCCGGATCGAGCGCGAAGTCTTCTACTTCCTCGGCTGGTTCAGCCCTCGGCCTCCTTTCTTCCGCTTCCACAATTCCGGTGATGGTGTCAACGCGGAACTCCGTCTTGCTAACCTTTTTTGTTACTTGGAGGTAGCAAGCGCGGGAAAGTTTTTGGTTTCCCCTCGAGTAACCTATTCCCCCCTCGGCTGGGAACTTGAGGCAGAGGTGCCTCATGGAGATGACAGCTTCGAGATCCTCGAGGGCTGGCCGGCCGAGGATGATGTTGTGGGCGCAGTCGATGTTGACGACGACGAACTCCACTTCGAGCTTGGCTCTATGGAGGCCGTCGCCGAAGATGACCGGGAGGGTTATGACCCCCTCGGAATCAATGGTGTTGCCGGTGAAGCCGGTAAGAGGGGTCTTGATGGGCCGAAGGGACCCCCTCTCTAGATGCAGCTCTCTGAAGGTGCTGAGGTACATTACATTGACGGAGCTGCCCGTGTCAATGTAACTTCTGTGAATAATAGTGTCGTTGATCTCCGTACGGATGACGAGGGCATCCCTGTGTGGGGAGGATACCGGGGGGAGATCAGCTTAGTGAAGATAATGGGTTCCTCCCTCAGCCGCTTTACTGGGGGCATATGAGTGACTTCCCCCACGTAAAGTGACTGAGCCCACTTCTTTCGTTGACTTGTAGAGTCACCCCTGGTATTGCCTCCCGTGATCATGAGGATGTGGCGCTTCTTATCTTGGTATCGGGGGTACTCCTCCTCTTCTTCCAGATTTCCAATCTCCCTCTTCTTGCCGAGGGGGATGGTGTTGGGGTTGACCCATGTGTTTGCTCTCGCAGGTTGCCCTCGGGGTGGCCCCTGATGAGGGGGGCCTTGTTGCTGAGGGCCCTGGATAAACTGGGACAGATGGCCCGTTTGTATCAATCTTTCGATGGCCGTCTTCAGCTGATGGCAGTCATCGGTCCTGTGCCCCTGGTGTCGGTGGAAGCGACAGTAGGGGTAGTTCAGGTTGATGGCAAATACCTCCGGGGGTGCGCGTGAATCTCGCTCCACTAGGCCCCTCTCCTCAGCAAAATCAAGAATGACGCTGACGGGGTGCGTCAAAGGTGTCCGAGGGTGCTCCAGGAGGACAGGTTGTGCCCAAGCCCTCGGGTTCCCCTTGTAGCGTCCCCCGGGCTTGGCTTGGCCATGCCGGGGGCGATCACCGGAGGGGGCAGAATCCTTGGGATGATTGGGGGGAGCCCCCGGCCCCCGGTTACCTTTGTCGTCTGGCCGAGGGCGTTGCTGATCTGGGACGTGGTGGCATTTCTCCACCTCCTCGACTTCGGCGTACCGGTCCCCCCGCTGTAGGGCCCTTATATAATCGCGGGGGATCGATGATGAGGCTTCTGGAGAAGTTCCCGGGGCGGAGTACTGTTTGTAGGAGGGCCAGGAGGGTCCCGTCGTCGGCGCCATCAACTTTATCAGCCTCCGTCCTCCAGCGCTCCAGGAAGTCCCGGAGGGTCTCCTCCTTCTTCTGCCTCACTGTTAGCAAGTGGGAGAAGTGTTTTCTTGTGCGGCGCCTTCCCGCAAATTGCGTCAAGAATCACTGGGCGAGTTCTTGCCATGAGTCAATGCAGCCCTCGGGCAATCGATTGAACCATTCGTAGGCCGGCCCCTCTAAGGTGGAGAGGAACCAGCGGCACAAATATTCATTCGATGCCCCCACCATCATCATGTTGTTTTGATACCTGCTGTAGTGCTCTTGGGGGTCAGTCTTTCCGTCATAGGGCTTGATGAGCTGCCCTCGGTATTTTTCCGGGATCCGGGCCGCCAATACCCTTGGGGTAAATGGCGTCCGGGTCCGGAGTTGTATGGTGGGTTCCCCGGAGCCCTCGGCTATCTTCTTCTGCATTTCTTCCATCTTGGCCATCATTGTCTCATACTTGAGGTCTGTATGAGGGGCAGAAGTGGTGGTGTGGGCTTTGGTGGCCTCCATCTCGTCAAGCCGGCGCTGGTGGGCCGCAATAATTTCGTCCCGGGGGTCCTTCGGGAGGGCCTCCGCCCCCTGTGAATGGACTCGGGCCGAGTGGGCCTGGTTGATTTGGTGGCGGGCGTCGTTGGCGTGGAGAGGTGCCTTGCCTTTGTCCTGAGGAGGACGCCTTTCATTGGCCCTGGAGACGGACCCGCCACTTTCCTGAGGCCTCTGGAACGCCTTCCCCCCGAGGCGGTCTTGCGCCCCTCCGAGTCTCTCGAGGGCGGAGGTCCGGAGTTGTTCTTTGTCCACGTTGTGGCGGTCCCGGGATTGGACTTCCTGGGAGGCCGTATCTTGGGCCGCGACCCCCTCGGAGTTCCCCATCCGGAGGACCGGGTTACCGAGGGGTCGTGGATGAGGGGGAGGCATAATATTCTCCCCGACCTGAGGTTGGTGGGGAACCAAAGTGCCGAAGGCACCCGGGTTCTAGGTGAGCATCTGGATGAAGGCGGAGAGCGCCGATTGCACGTCGATTGTGATGACCGGAGGGCTAATTTGATTCTCGCTCTGGTCCTTTTTCTTGGCCTCGATGCCGAGGCGGGCATCGGGGGCATTTTGTTGAATCTGCTGGCGTATGTCGACAGCCATCTGGTCCAACCCGGCGATGACGCCGCCCCCGGGAGCCCTGTTAGAGGCTTCGGGGACGTCGACCTCGCCGATGGCCAGGTTCCTGTCCTCCACATTCTTGGAGTTGGCACGAGTTGTCCTCACCATTTTAAATGGGTGTTTTGTGTTTGGTCGAGGGGGAGGGTTTCTTACTTGATTGTTCGACCTCTCAACGAGAGCACCAAATGATGGATAGTGTACCCGGGGGGTAGCTTATCCGATGGGTTATTACGGGGAATAGCTAGAGAGAAGTCAGAGCAAGTAAGTAGAGAGAGAGAGAGTATATTAGAAATGTATTCAGCGTTTTCAGCGTGGTTTACAACGGAGAAATGGGGTGCTATTTATAGTAGCAATAAATGCCAGACAGGGACACGTGTCAAGCGTCCATTGGCCGAGAGGTCACCTCAACTGGTTGGCGCTAGCAACCGCATGTGGCCGCATTTAATGCGGCTGTTGGATGGGACGTTGTACTGGGTACGGTGATCCATACGCATGTGGAGCGGATATTATGTCGGAAGAGGTGCCCTCGGCTGTAGATGACTAGCCGAGGGCTCTGAGTACCGGGGACCCCCTTAGTGCCGAGGGCTTCAGTTGCCGAGGGCTACTGATTTTCGCCGTTCTTCCCAGTAACTTTGTTTTCCTGTTTTGGCCCTTCTGTGAGGTTCAGAGCCTTCGGTCAGGGGGGCGAAGGCACTCCCGGTGCGCATTGTGGGCTGCTTGGTGCCTTGGGCGCCGTGATTTGGGCCTGTTGTGCTTCCTGGGCCTATTGGGCCTTTATTGGAGTAGAAGGAGTCTATGGGCCGGAGGTTCCCGGGCCATATACTCCATCAGGGTTATTTATACTAGTTAATCATTCTTGTATATTACTCTAGTTTATTTCTCATAAACTAGATTATCCTAGCAGCACGTGTACTTAAGAATTTCTTAATTCTTCATAAGAATATTACTTGAATTAATTTGGTCATTTCTCAAATGAGCCAACAACACATTTATATTAATTAATTATAGCTTGTAAATTTCCCTTGTTTATTTCTCATAAACTAGTTTTACTTTAGTGACTTGTATGATTTAATACTTAAATCCTTCACAAGAATACCATCTTGAATTTCCTTATCCGTTTCTCAAATAATCATTCATGATTATTCTTCATCAAGAATATTAATAATTCTTTACTCATTAATTAATCATGTCACTTTCACTTAATTTATAATTAATATGGTTAATCATATGTTTAAACACTTTTAAACATTTCTATACATATTCACATACTAGATTACTCTAGATGTCTCATACATAGTCCATGTATTCATTTTTATACATTTGACAATAATATATTCATGATTAATCCACAAATAAATCTCTTATTCATTAACCATGTAATATTTCCATTATTCATATTCACCATGACTAATCATGCATTTTAATCCATTTAGTCATTTCTCAAATCATGATTATGATTTTATTTAGGTAATCCCACGTTTGACCCAAGAGTTACAAGACACGTAGTCGTCCACTCACCTCGAAATGATGCTAGCAAGCTTTTATCCTCTTCGTTTGAACTCCGGCGACTTTTGGAATTTTCCGGCGAAAACTCCGGCGGCACCGGCGACTTTTCCGGCCACTCCTAGATTCCTTGAAAAGTCTAGAATACCTTGGCAAAATTCCTAACAAGGTTTCATACATCAAAAGTGGTATAAATGTCAAAACCCTCCGAGAAGGTGTTTTCCGGCGAACCGGTCTTACTCCTGTCATAACTCCGATCATGGTTAAAACTATCCTTCCAACCCCTCATTCTACACCTCTAGGAGTGTGGAACAAGCTTATGGGTCTATCATATGAATTATAAAATCATATGAGATTAAATGAAGGAAGAAAAATACTAATGACGTCATTACCTTGATTTTCCAAGTCTTTCTCTTCTTCTCTCACTCTTTCTTCTTCCTTGGACCTCCCTTGGTTTGATCTTGCTTCAACAAAGGAGGAGGATGAGTTCTAGAGTCTCTCCTCTCCTTCTTTAGTGTGCTGGCCGAAATAGTGAGAGGGAAGGTGTGTGAGATATGCCCAGATACAACAGTCGAATAATCTAAGAATATTAATAAGAATTTAAACAATAGAAGAGAAATTCAACATCAACTTATACCATGTATTCATAATAATGATTCGATGAAGAACAATACATGGTACTCGAACAGGCTAGAGAGAGAATTCTAATCTACTGGCACTACAGAGAATAATATTCAGAATAGAATGTGTAGAGACCTCTCTTTTCTAACGTGGGGGTTCCAAGAATGATATGTGTGAGGCTATTAGGAATCGGGAACTCTCTAGCATGCTCGGTCCATACTGCCTTTATTTATAGGCATATGGCCGAGCATCCTAATTAGAATAGGATGGGCCGAATAGGTCTAATTAAATGGCCCCTAATTAAATACTTAGCCCACTAATTAAATCCTAATTAAACAAAGATAAATCTAATTAAATTGAACACAATAAAATATATCCTAACAATCTCCCCCTTTGTGTTCAATTTGCAATGAAGTGCAGGTTATCTTTGTCTCGATCTTCAGAGGATATCAGTTTCTTTTGTCTTCTTTGAAAGGCTTCGTGAAGAACTCCTTGCAATCTCCCCTTTGTTGTCTTCTTGGTTATTTGATCTTTGATGTCGAGGGTTTAAGGATCTTCAAAATCTTGCATGTAGTCCTTGCCTTTCAAAAGTTGCTATTGATCAACTTGAATGAAATCCGATGGCGCCTCTAGAATGAATGTTCTTGAAGAGTTTCAGGCGCACACATGATTCTTCTTCAGTTCTTGAGTATCCGACCTCTGTCTCCTCCAGAATGTAGTCTTCTGATTATTTGATGTCAATGCTTTTGTGGAGAACTTGTCGGTGACAGTGGAAAATGATGATTGAGTCGTGTGTATATGTTGACCATTTGATGTGAAGCTGAGTGGGAAAATGTGGGCAAATGTTTGTTGTTGGAGGAGAGAAGCGTCCGAGAATGATCTTTGAAATTTCATAAGCATTTGGACTGCTCTCCCCCTCATGACGATCCGATGAGTCGGGACGTCATGCCTGTGTTCATCCTTTAAATCTGCAAAAACAAAAACTTAAACGTCCGGATACACTAAGGTGTTCCGTTATCACAACATCAATGTAAACACTGATGTGTGGCCTGTATATAATCATAGAAACGGTAAAGCTCTAACAGAAGTTCCGACCGATCATCGTGAGGCATCCAAAGTAGATGTCACTCTGGTCGTTATGGCATTATCACAATGATATGCAAAGAAAACTTGTAGTCCCCCGGGGTCGCGTAGACTCCCGTTATCATCACTCTAGAGATAAACTCTAAAACAATGGCCTGAAAATGTTGGTGATTTCTATGTTGCAACATCAGGACTTCCATCCAATCATCGGTCTACATCCATAATAGATGAGTCCTATGGAAGTTCTCGCAAGTCTTGAAGACTAGCAACTGACTCTAAAATGTGTCTGTGTCCTAGAAAATTATAAACATTTGGGAGTGTGAAAACTAGACATGACGTGGTCAAAGAAAGTCCAGTGGTGTGGGGCTGTGGGCCACTGTAGTCAGTATCAGTAGCCTCAGAAGGAGACGGTGATAAATAATGAGGTTCCACGTGAAATTTTGATGAAACACCTGTCTTTTGGGAAACAGATGAGTGGTCTAGGGTAGGGTTGTGCATGCGCTGTTGGACAAGATGCAGCGACTTCTACACGGGATCTGAATAAATTCAGTCCTGTACCTATGGGGAATTGTCCGGAGTATTTGAGTGACTAGGATTCATTCTCCTGTTGATCGTTCAATTGAGGTAGCAGACTTGTCTATGAATATTGTTATCTTGCTCAGTTGAGCCTTCTGCTTCCTCACTCTCATAATGTTCACTCGCTCACTCACTCTCGGCTTTGTCTCTTGGGTAGGCTCAGTTGGGTTTACTAAGTCATTGAGACTGATCTCTCATTGATCTCTTTGCTCCCCCTCGATAGGAGCCCTCAGTAGGATGCATTTGACGTTGTTTGGCGCTTGGGAAGAAAACTTTGTAACTCCCCTCAAAAGGTGCATCCTTGAGTTGATTCTTGCATCGATCATTGTGTGGCGCCAGGAGGAAGTAGAGATGTTGTTGTCACCTGGGGAGTAAAGTAGGAATCTCCCCTTTGTAATGTTCTTTCTTCGTTGTATGGCACCAGGTGGAGTGAAAAAGAAACACTTCCCCTCAGAATATGCACTTGTTCTTTGTTCGTGACGAATGTCGGTGTTGATGTGTGCATTTGTTGACTTTCAGCTCAGTGGAGAAGTATACACGCCAGTACTCTCCTTTAGAAAGTGCACACTTGCTCCCTTTAAAGAATGTTTTGTCTTGAATAGGTGCGTTGGGAGCATTTGTTGAACTTGTTTGGAAGCTCAGAAAAATATCTTCATCGCTTCCCCTTGAGGTATGTGACGTCCTGTGTTTGTGCGTGGGTTCTGAATTGAGGTGTTCAGAAGCCTTTTGGTGCCATCGAGTTCTAGATCGATGTATCTAGAAACTCTGTTGTAGTGCGGGTTCAGAGCTGAGTTACTCAGAGGCCATGTTGTGGTGCGGGTTCTGAGCTGAGTTACTCAGAAGCCATGATGTTGTTGTTCAGCAGCTCAATTTCCCATCATGTGTGTGGAGCAAACATATCAAGTACCACACATGAGGGACACCTGCAAAAGAATTAAGAAACATTTGGTACCCATTTAAGGATGGGTCCGTCCTAAACCAGTCTCTTTTGAAGCTTTCGGGGAACTATATAACTGTAATTCTGATTTAGGAATCCATTTTTGAACAATAAAAGTTTCAGCACAGGTGAATGATGGGATATAATTTTGAGAAGTAAAGATTTTCTCCCTTGATAGACGTTTCAAATGTTTAGCTGAATAAACCTTGAGGGGATATTTCAGTTGAACATCATCACAAACATCATAAGTAGAAGCTTTAAATCTTTTCTGTTTAGATTTCCCATCACTCACATCACAAAGATGACTTGAAGACTTAGACTGCTTGGTTGCATTAACAGAAGCACTAGAATGAGTTTTCACATGATTAGAACCATCAGTAGAAGACTTAGAAAACTTGTCTGTGTCAAAACTAGGTGACTCGATGCTAGAATTTGAACAAGAAGCTTTGAAATTACTACAAGACTTGGTAAAAAGAGATTTTGATTTTACAGAAAACATTTTAAGTCTTGCAGCCTCCTTTTGAGTTTGTTTGAAAATCCAGGCCGTCCTCTTCTCTTGGCGTTTATTAAGAACATTACCTTTCGGTTTTTCAAAATGAGAGGATGAGGATGAGACGTTTTCTTTAGAAGTCGTTTGAGGAGGAGGTTTTGAAAATTTGTCTTTAGGAACAGGAGATGAGGTAGAGTTCCTTATTCTTGAAGATTGATTTTTCCTTTTGTTCTATTCGAAAAGGGAATTATCAGGAGTTTTCGAGCCTTGAAAGGATTGATCAGTTAATTCAGAAATTTGCTTCAAAAGATTTTCCTTTTCAGTTTTAAACTTTTCTCGTTCTTCTTCAAAAGAAGAATGGAGATCAGCCATTTTCTTTATAATCGCAGGAAAATATGGTTCAGAAACCTTTGAAGTGGAGGCTTCTTCCCCATTGGACACAGTTTGATTTTCAGGAGGAGAGAGGGCAATATGATCATCAGATAAAGGAATTTCTCTAGTAGCATAGCTGTCATTAAGAGCAGTATAATCGAAACTAATTTCAGCTTTAGCCCTATTTTTCCTTTTCTCCTCTTCTTCCTCGCTAGTTTCAGAAGCACTAGTAAATTTCATCAGCTTAGTTAACCCTAACTTCATGTACCTTATGTCGTACAATTGAATGCAATCAACCTTTTTCAAATTTTTCAGGGTTTTGAAAACCTAGTCCTTCTCTAGGGTTATAAAATTCAGTGTCCTTAGTTTTATTGTTTAGCAAAAAGGCTTGATGGAATATATGGACTCCGACCCCCTGGTCTGCCGACTACTGGGCCTGGACAGTGGCCCACACACGTTTAGTGGATATCATTCATATTATTGTGCATTATTATTATTATTCAGATGTTCTAGATTAGTTGTTTGTACTATTAGTCCATTTATGTAACCGGGTCTGTCAGGCCCATATTAGAGGTCCCAGACCCGGATTTTCCCTATATATACTCCTTTAGGAGGCTACACAACTCTTACAATCAATATTCATTCTATACACTATTCATCTTCTTCTTCATCATTTCTTCTCCACTCTTGTTCAGACTCTCACTAGTTATAGGATATGAGTATCAATTATCCATCAAATGGTGCTCTCGTTGAGAGGTTTGAACACAATCAAGTGAGAAAACCTCTCCAAAAATCCAAAAATTCATCCAAAATGAAGAAATCAGTCAAGAATCATTCTGAAGATCCAAAAAAAATCTGGATTTTGCAGATCCGAGGCATTCCTGCCCGGATCCGAACTGGCCGGTCAACCGGAGCAATTAAAAGTCAGAGGGAGGACTGGACCCGACGTTGGTCCGGCGACCAGAAGCTCCGACGAAGCACGGCCTCCGGCAGCTCGATATGGCCTCCAGCTTCGTAGCAACGCCTCCGTTCGCCGCTCTTTCCTCTGTCAGTCCGCTCCAGCTTCCACTGCTATGCCTGGGAGCTGGCTTAGCAGTGTCATTCCAGTGACCAACGAAGGGCTCTTCAGACGCACAAAGCCGTGTCACATTTGTAAGAAATCAGATCTGCAATTATAGATCTTAAAGGGGAAGAAGAATCTGATCTGCGGTCGATCAGAGGAAGCATCCGGATCTGGAAACAGGCCCACCACCAGAGGCGACGCCACAGCAGGGCCATGCTCCCCCACAAATCTGTGACCCGGATAGCCAACGGCGAGGTATGGGCTCCGCCATCTCGCTTGCGACGTCGCCCGGCTCCCGGCAGCTCCGCCACCGCTCGGTCGCCATCGCAGCGCAAGGAAGGCCTAGGCCCTGACTTTCATCTTCCTAAGTCATCTTCTCCGGTTGATGGAGCTCGACCTCGGAGGTCCACCATTAATGGCCACCTCAAAGCTTCGAAGGATGACGAGTCTGAGTTCTGTCATCTCCGCCACAGCGCCGCCCGCCCTCCTACTGGGATCTGCCGGTTAACCGCTGCCTGGAGTCGCATCCCTTCTTCCATTTTGAGGCCCCAACGCTCCAGGGCGAGCCAATTGCAGCCGAAGGTTTCTTCCCACATCCTGGTACGAGTGAAGCAGCGGCTTTGTCGGTTGATTTCTGTCGAGCAACGAGCCAGACCCTACATCAATCAAAGAGTGCGAGCCAGGACTGCTTCAGCCCAAAATGGGCACCAATCCATTAAATCGGGCCACAATTTCAGCAATACACAACAATATAATTCAGCCCATCAAAAGATAAGTACTCATCAATTTTCATATTTTTTGTATTTATTTAAATCATTTTTTTCCGGTTAAATGTCACACTATCACGCAATTATGATCAAATGCCTAGTAGAATGTGGCTTGAGACCCATCACCAGGATTTAAAGCCCTGACCCAGAGCAGGCACGAAACCCTGACCAAGTCAGGCACAAAGCCCCGACCAAGTCGGGCACGAAGACCGGTCTTAGTCATTCCAAGAGTGGCGACCGTTGCGTACGAATGGCTCGCATGTATACTCTACTAAGTATTTTATTATTACATCAACAATTCACATTTCCACTTTTTCAAGTGACGAACTCCCGATCGGAAACATAAACCCCAAGAAAAAAATTATATGCATGCTAAATGTGTAGGTACGAAGATGACTTTACTCATTTTCACCTCGACTCCACTCGCCTCAAAGAGTGGGGGACTGAGGGACTGAGAGGTCAGATTTTTTGGATGAGCAGCAAACATCACGCATGAGCAGGAACGAGAGCTAAGTCAGATGAAGACAAGTTGAACTAGACAAAAATGATTATGCTGGAAGGGGCCTACCTTCCTCGTTTCATGTTGGGGGCGTTAGGTGTACTCTTTTTCTCTTTATTATGATTTTTTCCCACATGTTTTTTCCTAGTAAAGGTTTTTAACGAGGCACCTCCCCATCATGGACAAGAGTGGTGGTCCCCGGCCGGAAAGGAAGAAATCAAAGACAGAAGAACGTTGCAGATACAGTTTGGACTACTCCCTTTCGCCTCGAGTACTCTCGACTCAGGGAGTGGGGGACTCCTGATGGAATATATGGACTCCGACCCCCTGGTCTGCCAACTACTGGGCCTGGACAACGGCCCACACACGTTTAGTGGATATCATTCATATTATTGTACATTATTATTATTATTCAGATGTTCTAGATTAGTTGTTTGTACTATCAGTCCATTTATGTAACCGGGTCTGTCAGGCCCATATTAAAGGCCCAGACCCGGATTTTCCCTATATATACTCCTTTAGGAGGCTACACAACTCATACAATCAATATTCATTCTATACACTATTCATCTTCTTCTTCATCATTTCTTCTCCACTCTTGTTCAGACTCTCACTAGTTATAGGATATGGGTATCAATTATCCATCAAGGCTGTTTGTTCTGATTGACCTCTCTTGGCTAAAATATTCTCTAACTCCTTTATCTTTGAATAAAGACGACAACGTTCCTTGTTAATTATTTCAAAACGGGTAACAGCTTCAGAACGTTTTTGCTTGTTTTCATCCAGTTCCTTGGTTAATTCACAGACAGTTTGCTTGAGTTTTGCTACTTCAGACTCTAAGCTAGTGACTTTATCTCGTGAATCTTTTAAGTGAGCTGTTTGAAAAGCTCCTTCCAACACTTGTTGTTCCAGACATCTTTGACTATTAGCAAGTCTATCTTCAAGTTCCTTTATTTTATTGGAATTAGAAGTACTTACCTGAAACTTGTCAGATATTGTGGTTGATCCGTTGCTAGAGAGCATTGATGTGTTGGAGTAGGAACTCATCATAGATTGTTGGAGATGGATCCTTCACAGAAAATAGCTTTGACCAGCTTTGAGCTTTGAGAAGAAAAAAATAGTCTTTAACCTTGAGATTTTTTTTAAACTCAAGGTTGACTCTTGGAAGCTTTGACTGTTGAATGATCTTAAGGCGAGAACTGTTCGGGTTGATAAAGAATTTGGCGCTGATTGATTTTGAGTGTTAAGATCTCAGATGATGATCTCGGGTGATGCTTCAAAATATTTTAGGCAAGGGGAGACCCGAGATCTTTTTAAAAGAAAGGAGGTCCGAATTTTTTTAAAATCTCACGTGCGTAGGTCGGTGGATTTGGTTAGTTGGGGTAAGACGGCAGTAAAAGGAATTTTGGAGATAAGGAGAGATCTTGCCATGAGTCCACGCTTCCTTCGGGCAGCACGTTGAACCACTCTGATAGGCACTATTTATTAGTGCCTAAGTATACATTTTTATTATTGTTTGTAATATTTATTTACTAGTTTTGTGCAAGTTTGTAGTTGTTAGTTTGCATTTGATTGTAATCGTATTTCTAGCATTTTATTGTTTGTTGTAAGTTGTAGCTAGTTGTGCTATAAATTTAGGATAGGTTTGGAAGCAAAAAGGATGAAGAAACCTGAGTTTTGTCCAAAACCCGGTCGGGTATGGCCTTTACCCGGCCGGGTATGAAGTGAAAGAGGAAGCTTCTCGGAAATTATATCAAATACCCGGTCGGGTATTTCATATACCCGGTCGGGTATGAAGTGATTTCAGACAGGAAGACGTGCAGAAGAACACAAAAACGTGGGAAAAAGATTTGATTTGACAAATACCCGGACGGGTATCCGGCCATAGGTGTTGAAAACACCTATAAATAACCCCATTTTTCTTCACTTTTAAATATCCCTTCTTCTTTACTCTTAAGCTCAGTTTAGAATAGCATTTCTTTATATTTTTCTAGCTATGTTTAGTCTCCAAATGAGGAGCTAAACTTCCATTTCTTGGTGTTGCTCTTGAAACTAGGGTTGGATTCGGTTCGGGCCACCCGGCCCGTGACCCGGCCCGGCCCGGTACTGTGCGGGCCCGGGACCGGCCCGGTCGAACGGTCCGGGACCGGGTATGGACCCGAACCGGTGGGAAGGGGCGGGGCGGGCTCGGTGCTGGATTATTGTGACCCGGCCCGGCCGGGTCGAGCCCGGGCCCGGGTCCGGGTCTAATTTTAAAAAAAAAATGGTTTGGGCTACTAGCCGTTGGGGGTGGGGGTGGGGCTGGGGACAACCCAAACGGCTATATAGCCGTTGGGTGGGGTAAAGGGGGGGTCCGGGGGGTTGGCTGGTGGGGTGGTGGTGGGGGGGGTGGGGGTAAAAAACCTATAAATACTCCTAATCTTAAACATTTTTTCATCTCTTCTGAGTCTTCTCCAATTCTTTCTAAATCCTATTTTTAACTCTCTACTCTCTAATTCTCTTATTCTCCAATATATTATATTTATTATTTATATATCTACTTTATAGTTTATACTTAAGAAGTTAAGATGGAAAATCAAGATGCCATTATACGGTATAATTTTGATAAGCAGAAGAACCCGAAGACCGGGATGTGGTACGCAATTTGCAAATGGTGCGAGAAAAAATGTAGCATGGGGGTTTCTGGCGGATTCAGAATGGCAATCAAGCATATGAAGTCATGTGACAAAGCCAAAGGATCGGGAGGTGCGGGAAATTCCGATTGATTACAAATTTCAAAATGTTTATCTGTTAAAGTTTGTTTTAATTTTCAAATGTAGTTCCTATTTCATTTCAAATAAATGCAATTGAAGTTTGTTTTTAATACTCGTATAAAATTATAAACTATAAAATATAAATTATAAAAAAAAAATTAACCGGCCCGAACCGGACCCGACCCGTGACCCGGGCGGGTGGCCCGGCCCGGACCGGACCCGTCCAACCCTCGGGCCGGTCCCGGGCCCATGTCATACTACCCGGCGGCCCGACCCGGCCCGAGTCCATCAATACTTGAAACTTGTTGATTATTAAAGTTGTGAGTTATTTTCTTAACTTCTTCCCTTGAATATTAATTATTAGTTCTTTCCTTAATACTATCTCTATATTAATGTTGGGGAGTGTTGCTAAGATGACAATTAGTTAACATCTTGACATTAGTTAGAGTAGTATTTTCTTCCTCTATATTAATGTTGGGGAGTGTTGCTATGAAGCATGTCAATACACACATATAGTACTGCCACATATCAATTCATTCCTCAACCAGGAACATTATGGCATTATTTGTGTCCAAAGTATGGGTTGGATTTTGTTGTGTTGTAATATCAACTGATTCCCTTCATGCCTTGGAATGAGAACAGATAGTTTCATAGTAGCGGAGCAGCATTTGCCACCCCCTCCGTTGATTTCCAAATAACATGGTCAATCTTTTCACAGAAGTTCTTGTAGAACTGCAAAGCAAACTCAATATTTAACATAGGCATGTTCTTCCTTCAAAAATAAATAAATGCATAAGCTTTCAAGTTCAAGAAGACAACCTTCTCCATTAAAAGAAATTCCAAAGTAGATGGTTGAAGTCTTGAAGATCAAAAGTAAAGCAAGCTAACCCGGTGATATTCAAGCGTGTCCCCAGCTGCCTTACGGACATCCACTATATGCAGAGATGGGGCGACTTGGAAAACCTTTGGATAGTATAATAATAAATTAATAAAAAAATCAAAAATAAAGGAGTCACCACACATATACTATACAAAGTTCATAATCAAGGTCAGAGATCACACCTCTAATGCAATAGCAAACTTGCCCCTGTTCCCAGATACACCTTCCATCCGAGTCTGTCAAAGTATATATAGTAAAATAAGCTACATCAGTATTCCTGAATTACAATTCTGGAAAGAAAATAGCGAAAAGTATGGAAAATATACTTGTGGTTGACCCCGTTTTCAGATAGAGTCATGTGTTTCATTTTTTATCAAAGTGATTTATGTATTTAAATTCCGTTATCATAAGAGGGTCACGCCGTCAAAAACATTTGAGAAAGATGGTTAATAGTAATTCCGATTTTCAAAAGTGCCCGAAAATTAAAAGAAAAATACTAGAAGGTGCGCTCAACAAGACGACCACTAAGCAAGCTTTCTTTTTTGTTTCCAGCCACCCTTGTCATCGGAAAGTCCACCAGAAAAGTGATATTAATGAAATCATTTTGAAAAAGTAATTCAAACAGATCCAAAAAATTCAAAGGCGAAGGTGGTTTGGAGGTATCTTGATGAGACGCACCTTTCGGTGTTTTACTTTTAATTTTCTGGGCACTTTTGAAAACTGGAGTTACTATTAACCGTCTTTCTCAGACGTTGTTAATGGAGTGACCCTCTTGTGATAACGGAATTCAAACACATGAACCACTTTGATAAAAAATGAAACACATGATCCTATTTGAAAACGGGTCCAACCACAAGTATCTTTTCCGTACTTTTCCTAAAGAAAATACTATAAACATTTTATCTGAATTTGTGAATATCAGTTGACAAAAGCAAACCGTCAATTTAGTTGATTGACATCATTGACCCCATTTGGCGACTCTGTTTTTCAACTAATCAGGTTTATCAGCCAGCTTTTTAACCAAACACGTAACTTTTGATTTCGTGCACTGAATTATGTAATAATAAAAAAGTAAGGTTGAAGTTACTTTTCTGGGTGTATTGGTTGAAGTTACTATAGATGATCATTTTAGCTATTTTTCATATAATTTTTTCTTTATTTTATTAGTAAAATATATTTTAAATATAACTTTTTCATAAATTATCAGAATCATGCAATACAACCACTTCAGCCAGAACTTTATAAATTTCAGCAGAATCCGCCGATTCAACCGATTTCAGTGTTACCAAATGGGCTCATTATTGTTTTTTTGTATCACCGGCCCTTCTATTTTAGTCACGTAGGGTCATTTAACACTTAGAGCATGTTAACGATTATTATCTAGATGCAAATACTAATAAGCAGTTTACCTTGTAGTTAGATGAATGGAACTTTAGTCCCATGGATCTTGCCGCTGCTTCGATCGCACAAATGATAACTTTCGCAGGCTCACGTGATACAAAACGGGTTTGCCGCTTGACAAAATCCTGAAGAAAAGTAAGGAAATAGCAGTACGTAAGCTTCTTTCGGATAGAACCAAGCCTAGTTTTACTTGAAGGAAGAAAATAAATGCAAATTAGAAGTTAATGTTGGTATAACTTCAACTGTAATGCATAATCATCTCTATTAGAGCTAAACTACCTTCTGTCACAAAATGTCAGTGCCGAGATTCAATTGGCATAAAGCAATAAGAGACAACTACCAAAGGAAAAAACATAGTAAAGAGGTTGAGAAGACATGAACTTGAATTGTCAATGTACCTGGCACCTGTCAAACAATGGCGACAGGTTCAACCCTTGAGATAAAGCAATCATTTCAAAGGCGTTCATAACGAAAGGGCCATTGGTAGTACTTTGACACTGCTCAGTTACAACTTCATGCTGCATATTTCATTGAACACGAGAAAATTATGATTGTTACTACATCTGTCCCATTTTATGTGTCTCATTTGTTATCGGCACAAATATTAATAAAGTGTTTGAAAAGGTAAAAGTTGTAGTTGATATTTGAGTATAATAAAGTGAAATGATGTGGACCACATATTTCTTTCCAAAAAGGGAAATGCGACACTTATTTTGGGACAACCAAAAAAGGAAAGTAAGACAAGTAAAATGGGACGGAGGGAGTATTGTTCAAAGAACAACTAAATATATGAAATATGGAATTTCTCTATAAATGCATAAAACACTAAAACAACACAAAGAAGGGAAAGAAATATTCTTCTACCTGTGGCCTCAACATATTTTGAAGTATTATGACGGAAAGAAAACTAACCTCGCTGCCATAAAGCACAGCACAGACATCACCCACAGTCTCTTTTTCATCCTTCCTACCTTGGATAGGCAAATAATTCTTCTGAAACCATTGATCTTTTCTGATCCCTTCAATTTTAATGCGCTGGATAAGACAACTAGTACACTTCAATCACTATAGAATAAAGCTGTCCCACGAATACAGCCTTACAAGATACACGCCCACACGAGAAAATTACTAGGTTTTCATAGAGTACAATAACACTCCACAATATCTTAGTCACAATAAAGAAAAGGAATCATGAAATGATTTAGGAATTGTCTTTGGTAGTTTGAATATTTAGCGATGTAGTTGTTTTAGCATCCTTTTATTATTTGAGATTAAAACATTGCACTACTATATAGAGCTTTATTCTGTTACAAAGTATTACGAAGTCTCTAATAGTCTAATAAGAATAAGAACATATGTGAACATACAGTCTTAGGGTTGGGATCAAGTATTTTCTGTATCAATGATATTGCACCAGGAGTGAACCAAAACGGAAAGACAAATTCTGCTGCAATTAACTGTGGTGAGAGAACAAGCTATTAAAATATATACTTTCATCATGCCATAAGGATGAATCAACCAAATTTTAAGCAGAAATACAGTACCTGACCTTTCGATATAATGGTAGAATCTGTGCCTCGTCAAAGGGTAGAGATCCCGCCAATAAAACGTAAAGGATGACTCCACATGACCACACATCAGCAGCAGCTCCATCATAGCCACGTTGGCCTAGCACCTGTAGCCATTAGGGTACTGTGATACTGTGATAGCCAAGCATATACATCATAAACTGGGAATGCATTAATCTGAATCATGTCATAGGTGTAAAAGAGAGAAAAACAACAAAGAATGGAATGATAGATGAACTTGGACTATCAGACTAGTATTCACATTAAATGCTTAGCAGATGTACTCAATCTGTTACACTTGGTAGATAAATAAATTTAGACAATGATAAGACATCTTACTAAATTCATGGTTCAATAACTTTACTAGTTTCTGGTGAAAAAATTTCAACAACAAGGGTATCTCCTCTGTTACTACTACTTCTACCTTGACCAAACTTGCACTCGGTCTAGACCCTTGGTCTCCAATGTTTGTCCTCATACTTCCAACTTTGCTTTAACTCCCGATTGTGTTTCATCAATCAATACAATATCATTAGCAACCATCATGCACCATAGTATATCTTCTTAAATTGACTTCTTAAGTTCATCCATGACTATATCAAATAAGAACGAACTTAGAGCTGATCTTTGGAGCGCTCCGATAGTAATAGGGAACTCTTCAGTCCTCCTTACACTAATACGGACACTTGTACTACAAGCGTCATACATATCCATGATGATACTAATATACCTACATGATATGTCTTTTCTAGCTAAGACCCACCAAAGTACTTCCCGAGGTACCCTATCTTGGTGAAACCCTTCCATTTGTGATAATTCTAAGATGGGGAAAACATGTGGTGCTACACAGCTATTGACTGGGATTTTAACACACAAAAGAAATTCATAAATACTCCCTCTATTGTAAAATAAGTGACCTTTAGCTCACTACGTTGTGTTCATCAGTATGTAGCCATTGAGCAGTACAAAAAATATAGTCTAATGACTAATTTCTCTAAACTCTTTTGGGACTAAGGCTTAGATGTTGTTGTTTTTGTATAATGACTAAGTTGTCCTTCAATATTTACGCTAACTCTTGCTTTATACTTTTGATACCTTGGTAATATAATGGGGTTATATCTGCCAATTTGTGATAATTACTTATCTCCTTAAGCCTATTTTTTTCCTTAACGGTCACTTGTTTTGGGATGGAAATCAAAGAATGTATTCACTCATCTGACAACATTAAGTGCACAATATTGATCTCTTTGTGGATATGGAGTTGTCTTCCAACCACTGAACATTAGGAAAACAACCTAACACATGGAAATGGAAGGACCTTAACTTTCTCTTTCCAAAAATTAAGTTTCCATTCATGCTGAAGGGGTTCAAAAAACAAGTTATCGCTATTAGCTAAATAACCATAAAGTGGCATAAAAACAGAAACTACGTAAATATTAGTACATATTCTATTCTACATTTGTACTGATTACTGAAGCCAAATAGGCTCCGGGTTGCCCCGCCCTACAATATAAGTCTACTTGTATGCCAACAGCTGTTGGCCTACGGACAACAAGATTTAGAATCCAACTAACAAAAGGGATAGCCAATTTTCAAAAATAGTTTTCATGCATTTAGATATTTGATGGGAAATGGTTGTGCCAATAGTGTTTATTGAAAGTTAACATGAAAGAGAAGTACCTCAGGAGCAACATAGTTTGGAGTTCCACAAGTGGTATGAAGAAGTTCAACTCCCTGAAGATGAGTAAAAGTTAAATCATTAAAGGTTTTTCAAGTCAAGAATGAGAAAAGGTGGGGTGTTAGGGGCAGGGGTGGTTAAAGTCAATGCCAAGTCCCTTACTTGCATAGGTAATGCACTCAATCCAAAATCAGAGACCTTCAGGTTCCCGATGGAATCAAGAAGCAGATTCTCTGGCTATTAATCAGTGAAAAAAAACAATCAAATTACGCGTAAACCATTAAATAGCTGCACTTCAGTAAAGATTATTGACAACACTATCAATAATTGCCTCACACCTTAAGGTCACGGTGGTATACACCCTTACTATGACAATGTGCAACTGCATCAATAAGTTGTTGGAAGTAGCGCCGCGCCTCATCCTCACAAAGTCTGCCTTGATGAACCTTTCCTCCATGCATAACATATAGAGCAGGTAGTAACAAATAGTCTTGAACAAAGAGATAAAAAAGCATTTTATGGGAAAACTGAAGTGCTGTAGAAAGAAAATTATAATTTCTTTGCAAAATGTGTTTTGATGAAAGAGTTTGCACTTCAACTATAGAACTATGCAACATAGGTAACAATTTTCTTAGTCATCAGCACCTTAATCCCCACAAGTTCAAGTCATTGGCGTAAAATTTATAGTTTGGACTAATCACCTAACATTAGTTTACACTATAAACTCATGCAGAGAAAAAGAACATTGGTGCCAAATACCATTCCTCAGAATTTGTTACTAAGGATGTTTTTAATTAGACTGAAATTTTGTAGTCTGGTCTGATAAATGTCTGGTCCATGTGTATTTTATAACTGTCGAAGTCTGGTCTAGTCTGGTCGATTTAAGTCTGGTATATAGTATGGTTTAGTCGTCTCATCTCGGACTGAAATAAGTCGAAGTAAAAACTACCTAAGTATTCCCCCCGTCCCATAAAATCCATGACAAGGAACATACACATACATTATGGAAGAGTGGAATGGTGTGGTTAGCATTGAATTCCTAAAAATATGGATGACATTTTGCAAAGTGTCATCCATACTTTGGTTAGTTTGGTAGGATTAAAACATTTTGGGACGGAAAAAATGAAAAATGGTAAATAATAAACAAGACTCTTAAAATGAAAGAGAAAATCAAGGAAGAGAAAAAAAATCAAAAGAACTTCGTGAACAACAAACTGTATTAAGATATAATCAAAGTCTCATCTCTCAACATTCTTTATACAAAGTATGATGCTAGGCTAAGTTCAGCAATATGGCAAAAAAACAAATTGCAACTATATGGAGATAACTAATCACTCTATAGAAACTCATGAAAAACTATAATAAACATTAGTTGGAATATCCTTACAATCTTGTCAAATAGTACTCCTCCAGATACAAATTCCAAAACAAAATATAGTTTTGTCTGGCTAGATAAAACCTACACCATATTAAGACAGATCAAGGTTAATGAACATATGTGCATTGAGAGAATGTATAAAACCATGTACGGTAAAACAAAGCGTTCCTAACAATGGTAACTATGGGTGGACAGAGTAAAGCTGAACTGACCCGGCACTAAAGGGTGCCAAACCAATCAAAAGAGAACTGAGTCCACTCCTAAGGGTAATTTATACATGATAAAACCTTAGTGTACCTCATGGAGCTTAACAATGCAAGGATGCCTGAGAATCTTCATTATAGATATCTCTCTTTTGATCTAAAAATCACCTCAAAAAAATGTTAGCAAGGAAAAGCTAATAATCGTCTTTTTCTGACATATAGTCTATGACATATTAAAAAAATAAATTATCCACACAACATGTCACTAAGATTTTATTTTCCCCTTTTTCAGAACCACAAGTTATAATAAACATCAAATAGAAGTGCTTCTACTTCCTGAGAACATTTTCAGAAATAAATAGTGGCACTTCTAGGTTCTAATACAAGTGGAATTACTATCATCATCTCATCAGTTGAAAAACAATCAATATTTAGGGTCTCTTTTTGTTTTTTGTAAACACCCCCCTCTCCCAAGTACACTTTTTTACAAGTTAGCTGAAGTTACTTCTTAGACAGCTCTGCCACAATCTGCAGTCTATAACTCCGGAAGACTAATTCATGAAATTGTATCAATGAACAGGGAAAATCAAGGCTAGCCATCAAGATTAGTATTCTAAAATAGGCTTGATTAATTTTCTATTTTATAAATGATATATGTTTGCTTTCAAGTACTCATTTTGTGTTTACGAGTTCTATAACATTCCTTTCTTTTAATTTCCAGCACATTTGTCTTCTCAATCGCCCAAGGCAGCTCCACCATCGTCCTTTACAATACCTCAATCTCGTCAGAAAATATCCCAAGAACATCACACTATCATATAAGCTATGGCAGGTCAAGTGACATGCTACGGAGCATTACTTTTACACACAACAAGAAAATGGATGGCAAGGGATCAGAAAGTTGGAACCAGAAATACTGGAAGAATTCAAGGATTATTATAAAGGCACAGCGTCAAAAGCTGCAAATCCACGAGAACCATAAACTAAAGAACAATATGGATCAAACAACAGTGAATACCTACCTGTTCAACCAATTGGTGCTTAAGAATGGTGCTCTTGGCTAAAACTTTAATTGCAACGCTTTCACCTGTCTCCGTGTTCTGGGCAAACTTAACTTTAGCAAAAGTTCCTTCTCCAATGGTTCTGCCAAGTTCATATTTACCCAATTTTTTTTTCACCCTCTCCATCTCTCTTGCTCTCCTTCCAGCGCCAAGTATCAAATTATCTCAGTCTGTCGGGTGAAAGGCTTTGCAGGAGAACGAAACTCAAGATTTATTAGGCAACCATGATTGATAAGTGAAAATTGTACGGAGTATTGATGATGTTAATTCAGTTTTTTTACTCAACCAGGCAGCATCAATCTATCCATCTAGTATAGGGGCCGTTTGGAACACTAATAATAGGTAGATAAGCCTCAGAGTGCATATTAAATCACCAAACACCTATCAAATTGGCTACTTGAGCTGAATTTTCTTATCACCTGAAAAAACAAGTGCTCTATTACTTTTCTAGCTTATTTTTATTATTCTGCGGTTGCCGATTGCAAAGACCCCTTCACCCCGGTATCGCAAGAACACAGGGTTCCTTATCAGCGTTTCCTTCTCTGCGGTTGAGATAAACATGATTTCGAGATTGTTTATTCACCTCAAGTTTGTCTTTGTTCTTCTTATGCATAATATCTCATGGGTTTGAATTGTTCGTATTCACCTCAAGTATGTCCTTGTGCTTTAGTTTCCCGATCTGTGTTCCTTCTCTTTGTTCTTTTTTATGTTTTCAATTATTTATTCTTTCAAGAATTTCTGATTTTCTTCTCTTAAACAAACCCATTTTTTAGTTAGTTTTGGAAATATTGTATCTTCTAAGTGGGATATGAAAAAATTTGCACATTGGATGTTGAGTTTCAAGAAGAAAGGATGTATTGCATTTTCAAGGACAATAGCAAATATAAGGGTTTGTTTACTAACAGAGATATTTTCTAATTTTTCAGAAAACTGGAAAACTAGAAAACAGAAAACATGAAACGTGTTTACCGAAGAAAATTGCTGGAAAACTGGAGAAAAGAAAACAGAAAAACACGTTTACCAAACCGTTTTACAAAACGAAAAAAATGAGATATGTCTCTCATTTCCTTAATGATTTGGAGAAGTGACTTTTACTAGTTTTCCAAATTTAGAAAACGCAGATGCTACAGGCCGCTGCAATGAATTTGCATACTTACACATAGTGGTGGGTCCGGTCCCGCTCTGATGTCGATTCCATTCTAGTACCTCCATCCTCGTACCTTACCCCTACCCTACCCTACCCTACCCACCCAACCCCAACACTACATACCCCTTTCCCTACAATGACCCTACCCCACCCCCTACCATACCCCCGAGTGAATGCTATGAGAGCATCAGACTTCTTTTTAAGGAAGTAAATCCAAGTAAACCTGGTATAAGCATCAATAAAGGATATGTAATAAGAGTAACCATCAAATGATAAGAATGGGGCTGGTCCCCATAGGTCTGTAAAAATGAGTTCAAATGGTTTGTGATAGGAAGTTGTAGAGCTAGATGATGGTAATCTGTGTGCTTTCCCTAGACAGCAAGCAGAACAAAATTGAACAACATTTTTATTGATTGAAGAAACATTACACAGTTGCAGTACAGATTTCAATGCCTCATAATGAGGATGGCCTAATCTCAAATGCCAAATATGACATATTCCAGAAGAATTCCAAGACTTAGAATTATTACAAATAGATAGAAAAATGCTAGAAGGACTGAAACTGGAAGAAGATGATGACACAGAATAAGAGCTGGTTGTTGAGTTATTTTGATGGAAACCAAGAGCTGGAACAGACTGAAATCTGTATAAACCATCCTCTCCAAGGATACCATGCAACAGGATCTGTTTAGAAGCCTGAGATTTAACAAAACATTCATAAGGATAAAACTCAAAAAATGCATGATTATCTAAGGCAAACTGACTGACACTTAAGAGGCTTTTAGTAATGGATGGAACATGCAAAATGTTATTAAGTGACAAGGCTAAAGAAGACTGATAAAGTGAGGGAAAAGAAGTAAAACCAATAGACTTAATTTCCAAACCTTGACCATTTCCCATAAAAAGCATATCAGTTGTAACAAGAGGTTCACTATGTTGCAGGTTCAATGGATCAGCAGTCACATGATGAGTAGCACCAGAATCTGGGAACCAAGTTCGAGGTTGTGGAGGTGGTCCTAGAATGGAAGGAGTTGCAGATGCCCAGGCAGCAGTGGGTGATGGATTGTAGGTATTCTGAGGGACTGATTGTTGTGTATTAGGATTGTAGGTTTGTAGTGGTGCAGGACTGTAGGATTGCTGAAGCCAGTTGAAGATATGTGGATTAGAATTTGAGGTGTTAGGAGGATTTGGAGTGTAAATTTGGGGTTGAATGATAGGGCTGAGAAGTGTGAGTATAGGTTGTTGGAGTTGAAGAATAGGGATGAGGATTTGTAGAAACAGGTACAGCAGAATACGAAGGATTAAATCTATGGTAGCAGATTAAAGCATGATGACCAGATTTGCCACATACTTGACAAATCACTGAACTACGACCACCAAATCTACCACCTCGACCTCTCATAGGACCTTCATAACCTCTACCTCTGTAGGAATCATTGCTATTTGAAGTGTGAAACTGAGCAACATGAGCAGAAGTAGTTTCTACACCTGAAGGAGATTCAGGTTCATGAGTTGTGTTTACAGGATCTGGTTGTAGACGAGCTACATTGGCAGAGAATATAGTAGATTGTGAGGATTCATTGAGCTTCTTCAAACGCAACTCCTTGGCAGCTAGAAGAGCTTCAACTTCAGACAAAGTAGGTGGATCAAGGATACTTCGTGATGAAATAGAAGAGGCTAGTGACTCGTATTCCTCGGGTAAACCTTCAAGTATGACATTAAAATGATCCTTAACAGAAATAGGCTCTCCGATCGACATAAGATTATCAGCTATTGTCTGAACACGCATAAGATACTCAGAGATCGAGCGATCACCCTTAGATGTATTATACAACTCAGATTTGAGTTGTCTAGACTTCGCGAGAATCTGCGACTTGAAGAAAATAGTAATTTCACTCCACAACTGGTGTGAATGCCTGCAATGAATCACACGAGCGTTTAGAGACTCGGAAAGCGAAGCCAATAACCAGGAGAACAACATCCGATCCTGTTGCTCCCAAACAGCATAAGCTTTGTTAACATTACCAGCTGCTTCATCAGCATCAGTACCAAATTGCTTCGGAATGATCGGTTTTACAATGAAACGAAGAAGCTTATGCGCACGAACAACAGACTCAACATGATGTTTCCAGAATAAGAAATTGTTTTTTTTAGTTTAACTGGAAGAGGATGTGTGAAAATAACAGGAGAGGTAGGATTGCCAGAGTTTCCACTCGAGGACTGAGAAGAGTCATCGGAGATCACCATTAATGGATCGAGCTAAAGCTCTGATAACATGATAGAAATATAAGAGAGATAAGAGGTAAAGTGTGAAATCTTATTATTCAGATATGAAGCAGCAGTACAAGTATTTCACTACAAAAAAATTCGCTTGTAGTCACGGATTTGGTCCGTGACTAGTTAGTCACGGTTCTAATCACGGTATAGTCACGGAATGTTTAAAAAAAATAATCACGGATGGGGCCGTGACTACGTCCGTGACTATAGTTAGTCACAGATGTAGTCCGTGACTAAAGTGTTCCGGTCAACCCAATTTCGCCTCCGGTGGGATTTTTTTAAAATTTGAAATTAGTCACGGATGGTTCCGTGACTAATGCCGTGACAAGTGCAAAAATTATTTTTCAACGTTCCAAATTTAACGTGCTCTGACAAATCGGACCAAAAAATGTGTAGTCACGGACACATCCGTGACTACGTCCGTGACTATAAGTTTTATATATTCAGCCTCCGCTTCATTCAACAAAATCACACCATCTACTCCAGATAGAATTCCAGATAGAATTGAAGGATGTAATCTACCCATCTCATATCATTTTTCCTGTTTATGCAGATAAGGTATGTAATTTGAATTACGTATTTTTTGTATGAATTAGTTGGTTCATTTTAGCTACTACGTACATTAGTTAAATTAATACTTAATTAATTAACGAAATAAATTCCTTAAATTTAGTTACGTTAAACGTAGGTGTAATTTAAACATATTGGGTTAATTAAGTTGTATTTAATTAATTAAAATTACGTAAATTAGTTAAATATGTAAATTAGTTAAATACAAATATATGAAAGTATATTATTAAATATAATACTGGCAATACATATGTTATTAATTTTAAAATATAGGGTTAAAATTACGTAAATTAGTTAAATACATGTGTAAGTATATATGATTAAATATAATTTAAATGCATATTATTAATATTAGTTAAATGTAAGTATTATTTAATTCAAATGACTTTATATATATATGATTAAATATAAGTATATGATTTCTTTATATTGGCAATTATTGTTAATTAAGGCAGCCTAATTTAGGATTAATAATGATTTAAATTAGGGTTAGTTAATTTAAATTAAATGTGTTTATTATATATATACATGCTCAAATTATTGGATTTGCTCATATTATTTAATTTAGTAAATTGTTAAATGTGCATTATTAATAAGATTAAGATGTTGATAATTTTAGTATTGTGGATTAAATTAATGCCATTAACATATTGTGCATGTTTATAGTTTAATAATATTAATTATTGGACGTTAGTTAATTTTAAGGGAATTTTAGTGAAATTTTAGGCAATTAGTTAATTTTAAGGGAATTAGTTAATTTTAAGGGAATTTTAGGGAATTAGTTAATTTTAAGTGAATTTTAGTGAATTTTAGTGAAATTTAAGGAAACTAGTTAATTTTAAGGGAATTTTAGGGAATTAGTTAATTTTAAGTGAATTTTAGTGAAATTTATGGAAACTAGTTAATTTTAAGGGAATTAGTTAATTTTAAGAGAATTTTAGTGAAATATAGTGAAATTTAAGGAAATTAGTTAATTTTAAGGGAATTTTAGGGAATTAGTTAATTTTAAGGAAATTTTAGTGAAATTTAGTGAAATTTAAGGGAATTAGTTAATTTTAAGGGAATTTTAGTGAAATTTAAGGGAATTAGTTAATTTTAAGGCCGGGAATTAGTTAATTTTAGGGAATTAGTTAATTTAAAGAGAATTTTAGTGAACTTTAGTGAAATTTAATATATTAATAATACTCCACATATGTTGGTAATGTTTATAATTTAGAGTTTTTAACCTGTATAATTTTTTTATTATAATATTCATGCATAATGTATAGACAAAATAGAATTTGGATGTATGATAAACATGCGGTATTGTACTGAATGTAATCAAATTTTCTTGAAGGAGTTGAGGAGTTTAATAAATTCGCACTTGAACACCCGGCTTATATGAGTGGTGATAAAATCAGATGTCCATGTTCAAAGTGTAAAAATCTCAAATTTAAACACCCAGACGAAGTTGGGTGGGATTTGTGCGCGGACGATTTCCTTCCCAATTATTATAATTGGACTTCTCATGGCGAACCTTTGGATCCATCTGTTTTACCACAAACGGTATGTTCGTCTCGTAACGTCCCTGCAGAGATGAGTGCGTGGGGAGACCCTGCTGAAATGAGATGGGAGCAACGTATGGTATATGACGCATATGGTGCATCGATGTCTCAGTTCAACCCCCCACAACCATCTAACGATCCTCCTGAAGCTTCGACTTCGTATCAACCACATGAGGATGAAAATCCAATATTTTATGAACCTTATGTGGATGAAGGTTTAGCTGAAAGATTTCAAGATGATTTAAAAGCAGCTGATCAACCCCTGTATGCTGATTGTGAGGGATACTCTCAGCTATCCGCCGTTACAGAGTTTATGAACATAAAAGCTGAATACAGTCTCCTTGAAACTTGCATGACTAGAGTCTTGCAGTCAGTAGGCGAGATGCTACCACGTGATCATAACCTTCCGGATTCATATTATCACATGAAACAATTAATGTCTAAGTTGGGGCTACCTTATATAGAAATTGATGCGTGCCCGGAAGGATGTATGTTGTTCTGGAAGGATGATGAGGCACTTGAGTTCTGCAAGTTCTGTGGTGGAAACAGATACAAACCTGTTCCTCAAAGTAGAAAGAAACCACGAAATAAGTCGGCATTGTCTAAACTGTATTACCTCCCAATAGCTCCACGACTTTAGAGGATGTACGCTTCGACTGCTACTGCGAAACACATGACATGGCATGTTGAGCACGAAACAAAAGAGGGTATGATGTCTCACCCTTCGAACTGTGAAGCTTGGAGACACTTTGACCGTTGTCATCCTCAGTTTGCAATGGAGCCACGAAATGTGCGACTGGGATTGTGTTCAGACGGATTTGCTCCATTTGGAAGGTTTGGGAAGAACTATTCATGTTGGCCGGTCATGTTAACTCCTTACAATCTCCCTCCCGACATGTGCATGAAAAGTCACTTTATCTTTTTGACTCTAATCTGTCCGGGTGCCAATGATCCAGGGAAAAAAATAGACATTTATCTCCAACCCCTTATCGAGGAGATGAAAGAACTTTGGGCCATTGGGATACCAACATCTGATGTTTCAAGGGATCAAAATTTCATAATGAAAGTTGCCATCATTTGGACCATTAGCGACTTCCCTGCCTATGGCATGCTTTCGGGATGGAGCACACATGGTCTTATGGGATGTCCGATATGCATGGAGAAATCAGGTGCCAATTGGCTAACTTTCAGTAAAAAACCAAGCTACTTTGATTGTCACCGCAAGTTTCTCCCGGAAAACCACTGATATCAAAAGGACAAAAAGTCTTTCATTAGAGGTAGAGTGGTACGAGACACCCCATCCCCGAGATTGACCGGGGAAACAATTTTTAACCGGCTTCGACGTATTGCTACGGTTATGCAAGAACCAAATAAGAAGCCATATGGGTTTTGTGATACCCATAAGTGGACAAAGAGGAGTATCTTTTGGGAGTTACCATATTCGAAAGACCTTCTCATTCGTCACAATATAGATGTCATGCACACTGAGAAGAACGTGTTTGACAATATATTTAACGGTTTTCGGCTCCATAAGCTGTGTAATTAGCTTGAGTCGTTTCATAGCTCTGCACATCGAATCCCAGTCAATTGGTTCTCGATTAGCCATTTTTTCACAAACATTGGACCAGGCATCATCTATTCATACTCAAAAATCGAATATAATAAAGTGGAATTTATTCCACTGTCGCCTTTCGCCGGCCTGCGTGAGGTGAACGGATGGAAAGGAATTAGTCACGGACGGGTCCGTGACTAGATCCGTGAATAATTCAAAAATCGGACAGGTCCGTGACTAGGTCCGTGACTAATTCAAAAAATTTTGAATTAGTCACGGACCTAGTCACGGACCGTCCGTGACTAAGGCGGTCAAAGGCGGCCCTGACACCTCGTCTGCCGCGCGTCTGACTTCGTTATTTACGACGGCTAGTCACGGATCTATCCGTGACTACGTCCGTGACTACACATACATATAAAATCAACACTTAGCTGATTTTTCATTCCGCATTCCTTTCAAACCGGCCAAAACCCTAAATCTTTAATTTCTCCCTAACTCTTCTACACTCCACCGATCTCAACCTCCAACTCCACCCTCCGCCGTTTGCTGCCGCCGTTTGTTGCCGCCGTTTGCTGCCGCCGTTTGCTGCCGCCGTTCGCTGCCGCCGTTCGCTGTCGCCGGTCGCTGCCACCGTCTTCTTCCACTGTCGACCGCCTCATTCGTTTTTCATAAAGGTTATGTATTCTAAATTTTATTTACCTTTAATTCTTATTTTTAGTATTTGATTTTTATTTCAAAAATGCATGTTACGATAAGTGTGTTCCCATATTCTCAAATTGTTTAATATGATTTAGTTAATATGCTCAAATTGATTTATGTATATGTAATGTGATTGCAGTACATGTTATAATTTGATTTTAGTTAGTATCTCAAATTGATGCATGTGGACTAATATGATTTCGAAATATAATTTCATTTAGTTTATAATTTTCCTATAGTTTTAGAATTGAAATACATGTTAATATAGTTTAGTTTTCGAAATACTTGTTTTCTGTACATGTTATCAAATTCATTTTTGTATACATGTTATTAATTAATATTATAAGCACACGTTTTTTCGAAATACATGTTATTAATTAATATTATAAGCATACGTTTTTTCGAAATACATGTTATAAGCACACGTTTTTTCGAAATACATGGTAATATATTCAGTTTATTACATGTTCTATATGCTCAATATAACATGATTTAGTTTGTATATATGTTTAATTGGCATGCCTATATTTGTTGTGTATAAGTTTAATTAATATGTATACCTAAATAAGATTTAATTGTAGTTTAAACATGCATGATTAAACATTATCTTTTTAATTTCGGACTTATGAATTAAAGAACATGAGTTAGTTTAATTAATATGTATGCCTAATTACATTATATTCCCAAATTAATTAAAGAAATACCCCTTCGTGTTTAACCTCCAAAAACACTGTTTAATAAATAAACCGTTTTAATTAAAAAGTTTTCCCGAAGTAATTAAAAAAATACCCCCTCATGTCAAACTTCCAAAAAAGTTTAACATGTTAATAATTATAAAATATTGAGTTAGACATTAAAAACAGTTCTTAAATTTAGTATAAAATGTAGACTATAAAAAGACAATGTTTAATAAATAAATTGTTTTAACTGTTTTAATTTAAAAGTTCTTCTGAATTAATTAAAAAAAATACCCCTCATGTCAAACTTCCAAAAAAGTTGGACATGTTAATTATAACATATTGAGTTAGACAAAAATATAGAATATTCATTATACCAAAAAAGTGTTTTTACACAAAACTGTTTTCATGTTTTTTATACAACTGTTTTTTATACAACTGTTTTTTATACAACTGTTTATAAAAAACTGTTTATAAAAAACTGTTTATAAAAAAACTGTTTATAAAAAACTGTTTATTAAACTGTTTATAAAAAACTGTTTATAAAAAACTGTTTATAAAAAACTGTTTATAAAAAATTGTTTATAAAAAACTGTTTATAAAAAATTGTTTATAAAAAACTGCTTTGATATAAAATGTTTTTTATAAATTTAAATACGAAAACTTATTTAAGATTTCAACCAAAATTTTATCTTCTATTATATTTACACTATTATTTGAAAATGTAAATTAATACTCCTCATTAATCAATTATTTTAGATGAGCAATGAACAATCAACCTCCCGTGCTCGCCCGAACTATGCGCCCTTAACCTAAGCCGAGCGCAACAATGAAGATTCAGAATGGGTGACACCTCACGTGGTTGCTAAGTAAGTAACTATGAACTTTATCTAATGTCAAATAATTTTATCTAATGTCAATAATCTAACCAAATGGATATAAAAAAATATCATTAATTTTTTGAAGCGATAAAGATGTGCTCAACCAAATCAAAATCATAATTGGTGGACACTTTCTTGGCAACTGGGCTACGTACACGGATGTTGACCCCAAGGTTCGTGAACTTTGGTGGAACTTGTTCAAGGTAAAAAAAATGAATTTTTCGTTATTGATGTAACCTAAAATTTGACAAATGACAAGTTAATTTAATTTTTTAATAAAGGCCTGGTTTCACTGGACTGAAGAACAAGGCTCCGCTATTCTAAGGGTGTACAATGCCAGAGTTTCAAACTGGCTTCGTCCCACATTTAAGCGTGCCCGAGTCAGTGGGGTAAGGCCTCAATGGTGTTCGGATGAGGTATGGGAAAACCTCGTCCGCCACTGGTCTTCGGATCCGACTTTCTTGGCTAGAAGTGAAGCCAGGAAGAAAAATCGGATATCCGAGAAGACATTGACGACACAATGGCACGGAGGCCGCAAACCTCAAAGTAAACATAAAGAAGCTCTTGTAAGTCTTATTCAAATAAACCTTACACCATTTTAACCCTTTATTTTTTTACATTTATTTAAACCTTTTTCGAACCTTGTAGGCGGGGCCTCAAAAGAAGAGGGTCTCTATCCTCAAGGTCATCAAACACTGTTGGACGAAGAACGGTGATGAGTCGGAAGCCAATCTACCACCCCGCCTTGCTGAAATCGAAGTACGTAACATCAATATTATTATTTCAAATCGAAGTAAATATCATTTGAATAATTTTTGTAAATGTTTGTAGACAAAGTATAACGCAAATGTTGAAAAGAAGCGAGCGGAACTAGGCTTGACTCAAGAAGATGACATCAATTCTGATGTGGAAGATGATGCGATCCTTGAGACAGCTGGGGTGTACAAGGGTCGGCTTTCGTGCCTCGGGGCTGAGGGGCTACATATTTTGTACGATCGCAGCGGCAGCGGAGCTTCATCATCTTCTCGATCTAGGCGAGGAGAGGATCCACGCATTGCCCAATTGCAGCGAGAATTGGAGGAGCAGCAGCGGGCATTTGAACAGCAACGGAAGAATGATGAAGAAACAAGGGCCCGGCTGGAAGCAATGGAACGGATCCTTGCCGGATATCAGCCTCCGCCTCAGCCTCTTCCTCGATCGTACATGTTGCACGTTGAGCAGACTCCTCAGATTCCACACATGGGTAATATGGGTTATCACTCTAACTCCGGTTATGATGCCATGCCTGCAATTGGGTCGACGTTCGGATCTCCTGTCGTCTGATATGCTCAATCAGTTTCAGTCATCCGGTGGAGGCAACCGAGGAGGCAGCCGAGGAAGTAACCGAGGAAGCAACCGAGGAGGCAACCGAGGCAGCCGAGGAGGTACCCGACCCTTGGACACCGTGGATGCAGAAGAGGATCATCATCGTGACTATGATGATAATGATGACGCATATGATTATGATGATTCTAATTTTTATCATAATGGAGTCCGACGTACGGGCATGTAATTACATAATATTGTTTAACATTGTATGGATTTTGCTTTTATAATTCAGTCTGTAATAACATTTTTTATGTTTAAGATTGTATGGAATTTGTTTTTATTCTAATTGCTTTAAAGTAAAATTAAAATAATTTTTTATTTTTTATTTAAAATCGATTTTTTTAAAATAAAAAAACATTAGTCACGGACTAAATCCGTGACTACGTTTTAATCCGGAATAAATTCAATTTTCATTTTTTTATTTTTTTATTTAAAATCGATTTTTTTTTAAAAACCAAAAACATTAGTCACGGACTAAATCCGTGATTACGTTTTAATCCGGAATAAATTCAATTTTTTAAAATTAAACATAGTCACGGATACATGCTCGTGACTAATTGCGGGCTTTTTTAAAAACGTTAGTCACGGACACGTCCGTGACTACCACAAAAATAAAAAAATTTAAATTAAACTTAGTCACGGCGCTTGTCCGTGACTAACATAAAAAAATTTAAATTAAAAGTAGTCACGGATCTGGTCCATGACTAATGCGCCGGAGGGCTAATTCCGGTCAAGATATAGTCACGGATATAGTTCCGTGACTAATCCGTGACTACACTTAGTCACGGCCAATGTTCCGTGACTACGTTCTAGTCACGCGGAATTAGTCACGGAACTAGTCACGGACAAAATCCGTGACTAAATGTGTTAGTCACGGATTTTTTACACTACGGTCCGTGACTAAGTCTGTGACTACAGGTGAACTTTTTTGTAGTGTTTATAGAATTGGCTTAAGTCATAACAAACTCATCTGACTTATAACCGAGACTCTAACAATAGTTAAAACTATTACAGATCGTCTATTTAGAGTATATCTAATAGGCATCAGTTTCTTACTTTCCTCCTCCTAGCCACATGATGATTTTCTTTTTTTTCTTTGGTACTAAAAGGTTCCTCATTAAATGAACTATTTATCCAGGTTAAACAAAAGAATTTGAAGTCAGATTATACCGATGATTATACTGATGATTATACTGTAAAATCAAAATCAGTTTTACTGGAGCTAGTCTCTCTGAGCTTCTAAAAAATTGTTTCTAGGAATAATTTGAAGCACCCAGAAGTATTTTTATGCTTTCATGCAAATACTCTAATATGTACTTGGGATGTTTTTACTTGGATTGAAATTTGCTGGTGTGGTCTGATCTGATCTGATCTGGTAAATGTCTGATCTCTGTGTATTTTACAATTATCCAAGTCTGATATGGTCTAGCCTGATTCAGTCTGATATGGTCTGAAAATAGTCTAAATAAAGCATGTGAAAGAAAAAGCACTAGCAAATCGTAAAAATCAACTCATGATAAAAAAATCGTAAAAATCAGCTCACCGCCAAATCGTAAAAATTCCACTTTTCGTACCGTGACTATTATACCTCTTCCACATTTAGTCTCTTACTTTCAGATTGTCCACATTTAATCCGTGACCATCATCCCCTCACCACCCCTCGTCCTTTTGGTCAAAATTCTGGCAAATTTAATGCAGATTTTAGGTATGAAAAACCAAATTTAATGCAAAGACTGATACGAAAAACCCAACCTTATATAAAATTTATTGCAAAGACTGATTCTGAGGCTGAAAAGTGGATTAAATTTGCTAGAATTTTGGCCAGAAGGACGAGGGATGATGAGGGGATAATGGTCACAGACTAAATATGGACAATCTGAAAGTAAGAGACTAAATGTGGAAGTGTTATAATAGTCATGGGACCAAAAGTTGAATTTTTTGTTTCTTTTTTAATAAACTTTTTAATACTTTCAGGTTTCAGCCGACTTTGGGTTCTCAATACGGCCTCTCAAACACCTGGACCTACCTCGATCGTCGACTAGAGCCTAGAAGCGAGGTACCGGTTCCGCCTTCCAGGTTCGACGCAAAGAGTATACGAACTGTTGACGCAGAGACGAAAGTCGACCATCGACAAAGAGACGACCGACTTACAGGCTTCAAGGCTCCAGCTTCCCAATTCGACGAAGATACGAGCGGCTTCCAATCCTTCCAATATCCCAATTCCAGGTTTTATAAGTTATTAATCTAATTCTTTCAACTCCTGTTTTGTTTTATCTTAAAATATTTAATCAAATACTTTGATTTTGATTATACGTAGTATGAATTATGAAGTTATGAACCAGTGAACAAAACCATTTATCACTTATATGAATTATGAAGTTATGAACCAGTGGTCAGGTTGGATTGTACTGATGTTCGATTTATTGTATATTTTGCTTGCTTCGTTGGTGGATAAAACTGCTATGATAAAGTGTTGAGAATATGCCTGAGAGGGAGGAATAATACTATTTGGCCCCACTAGAATGTCACCCGTGCGATGCACAGGGCATTAATAATGTAATAGTTAGATTTCTTTATTTGTTAATACTATTAAATTATTAATTCATGTATAAATGTATGCAAACAGTAATGACATAATCATCATTATTATCATTACCCAAATGTAGCAAACGCTCCCACTTACGGTGGAATAAGGGGGTCGAATGTACGCAGGCTTACACCTGTACTAAGGCACAAAAAGATTGTTGAAGGAAGATCAATGGTGAAATCAGGTTGAATATTGCAATCACATAATATACATAATAAATTATAATTAAGGAGTTGATAGTTAGGACTCATGCATTGGTAGTAAGTATGTTTTCTAACATTATTACAAAAAGTAATCATATAATACACAATAATAATAAGGATTGATTTGGTCAGGTGCGCCTGAGCGAATGTCCCGTACGAGCAAGAACATGGTCACAAAAATTCATCAAAAAAATCGATCGGAAAACACTTGACACGGTCTTGGCCGTATGGGACTCCTCGTTTCTCTAGACCGATGATGAGATAAGTTCTCTAATAGTAATATCGTAATACGGAGTAATAATTTTGATAATAATAATGATAATACAAAACATTTTAAATTATTGATGTTAATGTGTTATAAACGTAACTATTAACTAATTCAATAAAAATTACTTGTATAATTATAATAACAACTATCACTATGTACAGGCCATTGGATATTTTTAAATCAGATCAACTCCATTTTATACTGCCCATTTTACATCTGATCCAGCCCAACACCTTAAACTAAAAGGACTACCCAACAAACTAAACCTAACAGACCATCAGATCATTTATACGTAATTCATAGACCACCGGTTGCTCAACCTTCGGCCTCTAGCTACGGTTTGATTCAGATTCTCACCATTCTTCTCCATACGTGCTACACTCAGCCTCTCAAAATGGAGATTATCTAAAACTCAGATTACAGCTCAAGGTGAGTTGATTTTTTTTGCCCGATGTTGACATTTCCCGACATTTGCTACAGCTACAGCGGCTGAGTGTTCCTCTGTCTTCACTCTGGTATATCCTATACTATTACTATGTCTGTATTAATTTTTCTATACACGCGGTTCTATACGACTTTTCTTAAAGTTTTTATTTTTTTACCAAATATTTATACGGTTTCAAAATAAGAGAATCTGCCATGTGAATGTATGCCATTCAAAATAATTCCACACTCAAATACCTGGTGTTGTATATTCAGGCCAAAATTCTTAGGCTCAAAAAGTTGAATGTATGTATGTATACTTGTATTATGCTTGAAGAAGTAATTTATTAAACTCTTACCTTCAAATAATCCCTCTCTTTTGGATGTTGGTTGTAGCTTGTCCCTTTTTGTTAGAATATGCGTAAGCTGCAAAAAGTTGACTTGGTAATTAACAAATCTGAACAATCCAAGCATCAAGTTAACAAAGATATGTTATTAGGCTTACACATCCTTGTTGTACATTTCTTTAGGAAGGTGGAGTGTCTTCCCCGAGTGTAATATAGTTTAATCCAATTTAACTTTAGTCCAATATAGTTTACATAGACATGGGTAACTTTAGTCCAATTTAAAGTTTACATAGACATGGCTAACTTTAGTCCAATATAGTCCAATATGTAATATAGTTTACATAGACACGGCTAACTTTAGTCCAATTTAAAGTTTTGGCTGCATAGTTAACTTCAAAAAGTATAGTTTAAATGGCCCTAAATTACTCTTTCTTCAATTTAATTGCTATCTTCAACTACTTTCAAGTTGTGCCCTTTTCACTAAAGTATGAATCTGCTCCCTGTAAAGTACATTTGAACGTAAAGAGTCCAAAACAACTAAAAATAAACTACATAATCATTCATGGTAGAAAAATGTAATAGAGTGGCCAACAACACCTTTTTGTCATGCAAAATCATCTCTGGGCTTTCAACTCCTTTGGATGAGAGACCCACATACCTAAAATTGACAGCACTTGTGCATTTTTTGTGATCCACATCCTTGATGAGAGACCCACATTCTTGTTTTTGTTGTGGTGTTAGCCATTGCCCAGAATGTGTTATGGTATTGAGGGTCCAAAACACATCATATTTATAGCCGTATAAGAGAGGGTCTGGAAACTGAATAATCTTTTAACCTTTGGATTATAATATGTATCTATGAGTAGTAACTTATCACAGCTAAATGTTGCATGCTCGTACACTAAAATCTTTCTTATAGATTTTATAGTACAATGCATTTAATACTCTCTCGAGATTAACCATTTAACCATATATTATTTAAAATATTCAAACAGGGCGTTGCATCAGTACAATGAACAACCATGCGGGGTACACAAGTTGTACACAGCTTGTACACAAAATGTCGGTCACAGACAATTGGTACGGAATTGTCTGTGGGCACAACCAAAAGTTGTCTGTGTACACAGACAACTTTTGTCTGTGTACACAAACATTTACTTTTTTGTAAAAAGTAGATTGACAGCCGTCTGACACTGAAAACAACTTGCAAATCCATCAATATATGTGCAGTGCCTGTGTGCATAGACAATATTTTCGTGTTACACAGACAATTATTTGTCTATATGCACAGACAATAATTACCACACAGACAATAATTACCACACAGACAATAGTTATGCGTTTCACAGACAATAGTTGTTTGTGTGATCAAGTTTAGTTGTCGGTGTGATCAATTTTAATTGCCTGGGTGAACCAAAAAAATTAATTGTGTATATACATCCAAATGAATGATGTAGTTGTATGTGTAATCAATTTACATGTAATCTGAAAAAAATTAGAAAAATAATAAAAACATACTTCCTCCATTCTTTTTTAATTGCAACAGTCCACTTTTCACGTTTGCCAACACACAAATTTGACCGTTAATATCTTTCATTACTTATTAGTAAAAAAATTAAATAATTCAGAATTTGAAAATTTTAAATGAGAAGAATTTAACAATATCTTTAAAAAATTTAATTTATAATACATTCATAAATAAGATATAGTCAAAGTAGAATATGTGAATAGTGCAAAAATTTCAATGTTGCGATTAAAAGAGAACAGAGGTAGTATAAAACAAGATGACTAAGCTGATTTTGTGCAAATAATGAAAAAAATTTGATATAAAAAGGTAGAGAAGAAAAGGATGAAGAAGGAAAGAGGAGGATGAAGAAGATAAAGAGGAAAGAGAGAAGAGAGAGAGGGGGAAGAGAGAAGGGAGAGAGAACCGAGAGAAAAGAGGGGAGGGAAAGTGAGATTTTTTTTTTGCTTTTATACAATGTACAACTTGTGTACATGGTGTGTACACTAAGCAAAATTCGTACAATGAATTACGGGCTCACGACTGACTGGTATCTCTCAAAAGGATTTGCAGTACAATCCATGTAATGCACATCTCAGAGCTGCCAGGAGATCCATTATTAAAATTATTAAAATTGTACAATTGTTCCTAAATCGAATCGAGTATCCAAGCTTAAAGATTGTTTTGTACTTCGCATTTAATGTTATTTATGGAGCGCCGAACCTACGTGCTATTTTTTTGAACTACACATTAATTGCTCTGCGATAAGACCCGAGGTTGCTTTGAAATAGTCTGTCATCATCTACATGCCCGACCCGACCCGTATTGTTGACCCACATTCTTTGGACGGGAAAACTGCCTGATTTTTCAGTGTTTTGTATATAGAGAGATGAGGAGGGAACATTCAAACTGATGTTGTTATGCTAAATGGAACTCCATTGAAGATCTCAAAACACTATGATATTCCCACTTTGAACCCAAAGTTGTTTGACCCTACCTTACCCATCACTGTTCAACCTGATTCCATTGTCTTTGCTACCCTCAAAGGCTTTAAGGACCCTGCTTGTGCTTAGAAAGTACAATATTCTGTTTGTTGCTCAGGTTTGATTTGTTTCTGACTAGCATGAACCATTAGCATTTGTATACATTTTTCTTTTGTTTAACCTGGATAAATAGTTCATTTTAATGAGGAAACCTTTTAGTACCAAAGAAAAAAAGAAAATCATCATGTGGCTAGGAAAAGGAAAGTAAGAAACTGCTGCCTATTAGATATACTCTAAATAGACTATCTGTAATAGTTTGAACTATTGTTAGAGTCTCGGTTATAAGTCAGATGAGTTTGTTATGACTTAAGCCAATTCTATAAATACTTTTACTGCTGCTTCATATCTGAATAATAAGATTTCACTCTTTACCTCTTATCTCTCTTATATTTCTATCATGGTATCAGAGCTTTAGCTCGATCCATTAATGGCGATCTCCGATGACTCTTCTCAGTCCTCGAGTGGAAACTCTGGCAATCCTACCTCTCCTGTTATTTTCACACATCCTCTTCCAGTTAAACTTGAAAAAAACAATTTCTTATTCTGGAAACATCATGTTGAGTCTGTTGTTCGTGCGCATAAGCTTCTTCGATTCATTGTAAAACCGATCATTCCGAAGCAATTCAGTACTGATGCTGATGAAGCAGCTGGTAATGTTAACGAAGCTTATGCTGTTTGGGAGCAACAGGATCGGATGTTGTTCTCCTGGTTATTGGCTTCGCTTTCCGAGTCTCTAAACGCTCGTGTGATTCATTGCAGGCATTCACACCAGTTGTGGAGTGAAATTACTATTTTCTTCAAGTCGCAGATTCTCGCGAAGTCTAGACAACTTAAATCTGAGTTGTATAATACATCTAAGGGTGATCGCTCGATCTCTTGAGTATCTTCTGCGTGTTCAGACAATAGCTGATAATCTTATGTCGATCGGAGAGCCTATTTCTGTTAAGGATCATTTTAATGTCATACTTGAAGGTTTACCTGAGCAATACGAGTCACTAGCCTCTTCTATTTCATCACGAAGTATCCTTGATCCACTTACTTTGTCTGAAGTTGAAGCTCTTCTAGCTGCCAAGGAGTTGCGTTTGAAGAAGCTCAATGAATCCTCACAATCTACTATATTCTCTGCCAATGTAGCTCGTCTACAACCAGATCCTGTAAACACAACTCATGAACCTGAATCTCCTTCAGGTGTAGAAACTACTTCTGCTCATGTTGCTCAGTTTCACACTTCAAATAGCAATGATTCCTACAGAGGTAGAGGTTGTGGAGGTCCTATGAGAGGTCGAGGTGGTAGATTTGGTGGTCGTAGTTCAGTGATATGTCAAGTATGTGGCAAATCTGGTCATCATGCTTTAATCTGCTACCATAGATTTAATCCTTCGTATTCTGCTGTACCTGTTTCTACAAATCCTCATCCCTATTCTTCAACTCCAACAACCTATACTCACACTTCTCAGCCCTATCATTCAACCCCAAATTTACACTCCAAATCCTCCTAACACCTCAAATTCTAATCCACATATCTTCAACTGGCTTCAGCAATCCTACAGTCCTGCACCACTACAAACCTACAATCCTAATACACAACAATCAGTCCCTCAGAATACCTACAATCCATCACCCACTGCTGCCTGGGCATCTGCAACTCCTTCCATTCTAGGACCACCTCCACAACCTCGAACTTGGTTCCCAGATTCTGGTGCTACTCATCATGTGACTGCTGATCCATTGAACCTGCAACATAGTGAACCTCTTGTTACAACTGATATGCTTTTTATGGGAAATGGTCAAGGTTTGGAAATTAAGTCTATTGGTTTTACTTCTTTTCCCTCACTTTATCAGTCTTCTTTAGCCTTGTCACTTAATAACATTTTGCATGTTCCATCCATTACTAAAAGCCTCTTAAGTGTCAGTCAGTTTGCCTTAGATAATCATGCATTTTTTGAGTTTTATCCTTATGAATGTTTTGTTAAATCTCAGGCTTCTAAACAGATCCTGTTGCATGGTATCCTTGGAGAGGATGGTTTATACAAATTTCAGTCTGTTCCAGCTCTTGGTTTCCATCAAAACAACTCAACAACCAGCTCTTCTTCTGTGTCATCATCTTCTTCCAGTTTCAGTCCTTCTAGCACTTTTCTATCTACTTGTAATAATTCTAAGTCTTGTAATTCTTCTGAAATATGTCATATTTGGCATTTGAGATCAGGCCATCCTCATTATGAGGCATTGAAATCTGTACTGCAATTGTGTAATGTTTCTTCAATCAATAAAAATGCTGTTCAATTTTGTTCTGCTTGTTGTCTAGGGAAAGCACACAGATTACCATCATCTAGCTCTACAACTTCCTATCACAAACCATTTGAACTCATATTTACAGACCTATGGGGACCAACCCCATTCTTATCATTTGATGGTTACTCTCATTACATATCCTTTATTGATGCTTATACCAGGTTTACTTGGATTTACTTCCTTAAAAAGAAGTCTGATGCTCTCATAGCATTCACAGACTTTTACAACTATGTTCTCAATCAGTTTTCTGTATCTATCAAGTATGTTCAACCTAATTGGGGTGTTGAAAAAGGACTGACTCTTCTCTCTCATTCTTCTCTTCCCTTAAAATTCTGGGATGCTTCATTTGCTACTGCAGTACATCTTATCAACAAGACTCCATCTAAGTCAGTTTCTAACTCTAGCCCTTACTTCAGATTATATGGCACTATTCCACACTATTCTTTCCTAAAAGTGTTTGGATGTTCTTGTTATCCATTCATTAAACCTTATAACAAACACAATTTTGACTTTCATTCTGAAACCTGCATCTTTCTAGGCTATTCTTCTACTCATAAAGGTTACAAATGTCTATCTCCCTATGGAAAGATTTATCTCTCTCGAGATGTTATCTTTCATGAATCAGAATTTCCCTATCTCAAATTATTCTCTTCCACATCAACATTATCATCTGAATCTCCTCCTTCTGCAACTGCTCCTATCTCAGTTCTCAATCCAACAAATCCTGCACCATCACAACCCATCTCTTCTTCTTCCCAAAATGCTTCTACTTCTACTAAAGATGTATCTTCCTCCTCTTCACAATCTCAGTCCAGTCAACATGGTCAAGCTGATCAATCTACTGAATTCCAATCTACTTCAAAGAATCCAAGTTCTCAGTCTTCTAACTCTTCATCTTCACCTCCTACACCTACTGCTCAGTCCTCACCCACTCCTCCTCTTCTCACTTCTTAAACTATTACCAATGTCCATCCCATGAGGACAAGAGCAAAGTCAGGGATAATAAAACCAAGGCTTAATCCAACCTTACTGTTAGCTCATATTGAGCTATATGAGCCTAGATCAGTTAAACAGGCTTTATCCTCTCCCCAATGGTTTGAGGCTATGCAGAATGAGTATAATGCACTCATGTCTTACAAAACTTGGTCTTTGGTGCCTCTGCCTCCAGATAAACAGGCTATTGGTTGTAAATGAGTGTTTAGAGTCAAAGAAAATCCTGATGGTTCTCTAAACAAGTACAAAGCAAGGTTGGTTGCTAAGGGTTTCCTTCAGAAGTTTGGTACTGACTTCAGTGAAACCTTTTCTCTTGTGGTTAAGCCTGTGACAATCTGAATTCTTCTTACACTTGCTGTTTCACACAAGTGGTCTATTGAGCAACTTGATGTCAATAATGCATTCTTAAATGGAGAGCTTGATGAAGAAGTATACATGGTACAACCTCCTGGATTCCAAGCAGAAGATATCTCTCTTGTTTGCAAGGTGCACAAGTCTTTGTATGGGCTTAAACAAGCTCCTAGAGCTTGGTTCCTTAAACTTACCTCAGTCTTATACTCTATTGGTTTCAAACAGAGCAAATCTGATCCTTCTCTTCTGATCTACCTATCTTCTGGGGTTCATATATATATATATATATATACATATACACTGATATATGTTGATGATATCTTGGTCATTGGCAACCAACCTTCTGCCATCAATCAACTCATTCATAAACTTGACTCATCTTTCTCTCTGAAACATCTAGGAGATTTGGACTTTTTTCTGGAGATAGAAGTGCATAAACTTTATGATGGAGGTCTACATTTATTTCAAACCAAGTACATCAGGGATCTACTTCAACAAACTGGTATGATTGATTCAAAAGGGGTAACCACACCAATGGTCAGTACATGTAAACTCACTCAAGAAGGCAATAATTATCTTCCTAATCCTTCCCATTACAGATCTGTTGTGGGTGTTTTACAGTATGCCACTTTGACTAGACCTGAGATATGCTATATTGTTAACAAAGTCTGTCAGTTCATGGCAAAACCCTTACAAGAACACTGGCAGGCTGTTAAACACATTCTCAGATACCTATCAGGCACTATTTCACATGGTCTTATAATCAAAACTCTTCCCTTAAACTCCATACCTCTTCCTATTTCAGCCTATTGTGATGCAGACTGGGCATCTGATCCTACAGACAGAAAATCTAATCTACATCTGGCTCTTGTGTTTTTCTTGGTCCCAATATTGTCTCATGGTGGTCAAGAAAACAACTCAGAGTTGCAAGATCTTCAGCTGAAGCAGAGTACAGAAGTCTTGCTGATACTACTGCAGAATTATTATGGATTCAATTTCTTCTCAGAGAACTACAAGTTCCCTTTTTCTATTCCTAAAGTCTACTGTGATAACCTCAGTACTATCCAACTTGCTCACAATCCAGTCCTGCATTCTCAGATCAAGCACATGGAGATTGATCTATTTTTTTGTCAGGGAGAAAATTCAGTTGAAGCAGCTTCAAGTCTATCATATTCCTTCCCAATATAAGTTGCTGATATCCTCACCAAACCACTTTCAAGTTCCAGCTGTATTGCTCTAAGAGACAAACTTAGTGTGATCAGTACCTCACAATAAGTTTGAGGGGGGAATATTAGATATACTCTAAATAGACTATCTGTAATAGTTTTAACTATTGTTAGAGTCTCGGTTATAAGTCAGTTGAGTTTGTTATGACTTAAGCCAACTCTATAAATACTTATACTGCTGCTTCATATCTGAATAATAAGATTTCACTCTTTACCTCTTATCTCTCTTATATTTCTATCACCGCCGAAGTGCTGAACTATGCTCTAATGTCATATTCCTTAGAGTTACACCAACAAAGCTTCAATGCCTAACACATTTAGTATTCTTGGATTTCTTGCTTCTCCCATTGTCGATGTCCCTAGCCATTGAAAAGGTTTATAGATGAGTTAATTTTTAACCTAAAGTTTAAGTCGTTGTAAGAAAGGGATGCTGAATTATGTGCTATTAAGGTTTTTTAATGTGTTTCAATAACCGAAACCCCGACCAAACTTACCCGTTTCAAACAGGGTGGGTAAGGTTTTGTTCCTACTTTGAGAATTCATGTACCCGGCCCGAACCTACCTGTTCAATGGAACCGGCGGTTCCTACTTTTTTAAGATTACCTTACCCGACCCGTGCCCACCCCTACCTCTTTCTAGTTTGTTTTTACCAAGAGGTCCTCTTAAATAGATTTTCACATGTTTGCCATTCTAGTGTTAAGTTTAGCACTCTGAAAGTCTAGTTAGCCCTTCTAGGATTAGATTTTACTCCGTATCATTTAGAGTTTAGGATATAGGGGATGTTTGTTTATCGGCGGATTCAACCTTTAAATGCTGGATTTACCAGCGTTTTCCTGTATTAAAAAACGGCGGTTCCACCCCACCCGTGACCCGCCGAATACCAAACAACACCGTAGTGTTTTAGTAGTGCTGACCGGCATTACCACATTAGTGATCTGGGTGGTGGTGGCAGACAACGACCTAGGTGGTGGCAACAATGGAAGTGAAAGGGGTGGGGGTGATCTAGGCGTCTGTTTAGCGTCTTAGCATATTAGTGTTTTGCTGCTCGAAAGGCAAAATAATAAATTTACGATCTTTAAATCTAACTTGGACGTATTAAATAAAATGTATACATAGTGGTCAAAATTAGTTGTGTGTGTTTTAGCCGACAACTTTTCTTTCTAAGTATACTTTTTGCTAAAAGTCTTCTTTGTTAAATTCACTGTACCCTCTAAATTCATACCTAAGACAAACTAATGACATCTAGTTGAGTGAATAGAAGAGAGATATTAGAAACTTTGTGATTCAAAGTTCCCAAGTTCAACTCCCACGAGGGACTTTTGATGATACGTGACAAATGAAGATTGACCCGATGGAAATAAGCGGCTAGATTGAAGATGTGTCCTTAACAAACGATCACTTGAGAATGAGTCATTATTAACATCGGTTGAATATATTAAGAACTTGTGAGTCAATGTATAAGCCGTGCTTATCTTTTCAAGAAGGAACTTTATCAATTCAGGACCTAAAAGACAGGCTAACTATTAATCAAGAATCCGAGAGGTGAAAATCATCGATATGAGGTCCGGATGATTGAAAGCCTAAAAACTAAAGTATACTAGTAATAGATTTTAATTAATTAAATTTTTTTTTAATTTTTGAGGATTTCTGCTTCACAAAAGTTTCTTATTTCAATAAAATTAAGTAATATTTAAAAGATTTAAAATAAAACAAACAGAATATCCTTGACTTATAGGTCCTAGATTGATACTTCCCCCGTCCCACTAAGATTGTCCCGTTTTACCTTTACGGGAAATCCCACTAAGATTGTCCCATACCAAATTTGGTAAAGTTTGTGTGGCTCTAAATCATTTTTACTTTATTCTTACTTTATCAATTTAATAACAACCACAAAATCCACTTTTCTTTACATTTGTGTCACCATATCTGGTCCCAATCTTAGTGTGACGGAGGTAGTAGTTTTTAATCATTTGAGGCGTTGAGCTTTATATCCACTATTTTCATCTTTCAAATTTCTTGATTGATAGTTAACCTATTTTTATAGTGGTGCTTTCATAAAATTCCTTTCAAAAATTAATCAGACATTAGCCTCGAACAGCTTTAATAAAAAATAGGTGAGACAAAATTTGGGCTGTCAAAAAAAAACATTCATCTAAGAACAGGCCCATGCCAAATTCGTACCCCTAGCTTTGTTTTCATTCTTGCGCCAAATGTTGTTCTTCATCCGTCCTCTGAATCTGAGCAAGTGAATCTGCGCAAGTGCTTTTGCTCTTCCATGTTATACAAAGGTTGATTTTTTTCATCCCTTTATCTTTACTTTCATATCATTTTTCGCTCTGAGCAAACATCTTGTGCTCAGTTTCATCTTCTTCCATTCTCTCCCTCTGTTCTATTTTTATTATGATTTATGGGGAACTCTACTTTTTGTGTTATGGAGTGAAATGGGGCGAACTGGAACATGGAAAGAGTGAGGAAGGGAGATTTATCTAACCTACTCATTCAACCCATCCTCTTGGCTCATTCCATTTTATTAAAGCTTCTATGATTTCTGATGTAGATGTCATTCATGAAAGGCGATCTGCTATGGAGAACCCGAAAACTCGTCAAAGGATTCGCCAAAGCCGAACCTGTGTGGTTCAAAGCTATGGAAAAGTATGTAGTTCTTATCTATTTCTCCAAATTATTTCTCTTTTTTATTCAGTTTGAGCTTCATAAAAATATTTTTGTGTGCTTCCAATGCCTCAAGTTTTAGTGATTTTAATGAATGATGTTTTCAGATAATCCTCTCTGATAAGAACATGTAAAATTTGGATAATTTTCGTAAAGACTATGTTCTAAGTAATCTAACCTTGCAGTGCACCACCAGCTACATTTCCTCGAGCAGAGAATAAAATTAAGCCAATTACCCTTCCTGAGGATGCTTATGTCAAGAAGTTCTTTCAGAAAAATCCTTATGCTATATCAGAAGACGCAATTGAGTATGCTGTCAACCCTTACTTTTTAAGGATCAATTCCGATGTGTCAACATAGTTTGTTATCCTAACTAGGTAGAACACTTTGAGATGGATTTCAATATGCATTTTAGTGTATACTCTACATGAACCGAAACTTTGCATTTCTGCGTGGAACTCTCTATAATGTGATGGATTCCTTTCGCCACGGTTAAGACTAAGCAAATGGTGTAAAACATTCTAAGAAGGTTTCTACAAGTAGTTTCTAAAAAGGAAACATGTCTGTAACATGTTATTTCTCCCTTTTTTGAGTGTCCTTGTTTCATAGGTATTAAGCAATAAAAGAGAAAAGGTGGATTATACATATGAAATGAAATATTTACTGTATGCTACTTTATTTAAGCCCCATAGAAAGTTGTAGTTTTTCTGATCCCTTACATATGACAGCTTACTATGGCTGCATTAGGGGTGGGCACAAAAGCCCGTAACCGTTTAACCATACCGAAAAATCGGAAAACCGTTATTTTTTTCGGTTAACCGTACCGATTTTAATTAAATCATGGTACGGTTAACCAACCGCAAGAAAAAACGGTACACGGTACGGTTATGGTTTTGAAAATAAGATATGGCCGGTTAACCACTAACCGGTATTTCAAATAATACATGCTTCGTATGTAACCAGTAAGCTAATTTAAGGTCGTTGGTCGTATATTTCAAAAAACACTACCTGGAATCCTAGATACATATGAAACAACTCGCCTACTTTTTATTCTGTAATAATTAATAAGATTAGAACTTCATCAATTCTCAAATAACTTTGATACCGGAGTATTAAATAGAAAGTTCAATATTAATCTTATTAATCTAGCTTAAGTCGTACACAAATATAACGAAGTTTATATTTGCTGGAGTTTGTAATATATGTGACTCTGTCAACTTATTGAATTATATTTATAGTAGAATAGACATTGACTTGACTATGAATAAACTATAAAGTTTAGATAAATGTGATTGATACCTAAACATGGATAAAGTTTTAGAGAAATAGCAGTATTTTAGATTTTAGATACGTCATTATTATAGTTTGTAGTATTATAATTATAGTTTGTTGGAGTTTGTATTATAGCATCTTGTTAAGTTTGCAGTATTATAATTATATATGTGGTGTATTATTTTAATTCTTGCATTTTTTGGGAAGTTTCCATTCATATTTGATTTTACTGTTAATATTTTGTGGTTTTATGGTTTTTGGTTAACTGCAAAGCGGTTAACCGAAGTTATGGTTAACCGATACTCGGTTAACCGAAGTGATGGTTAACTGATACTCGGTTAAAAAATAGTAACCGGTTTCTCGGTTAACCGAAAGTTGGTTAACCAAAACCCGGTTAACTGACCATGCCCACCACTAGGCTGCATCGCTGCACTAGTTTTGATTGACCTAAAAGGCTGCTCACTTGATACATACATATATACACATAAAAAAATACACATATACATATACACACACACACATACAGAGTAGCCTTCATGTCCAGCCGGCGTGACGGGAACTTCCGTTTAGCCGAGACCATTTTGGAGCCTTTTTCGGTGGGATTTTTGATGAAATTTTTTGAGCATGTTCTTCATCAAGTCTAATTTATGTCCACCAAATTTCAGCTAAAAATTCAATCGGGAAGTCACTCAAACGTGTAATTGAAAAACACTGCCCTATATATATATAGAGAGAGAGAAGAGTTCAAATAAAAGAGGTGCTCCCGTGCAAAGTGCGAACGATTGCACTTTTTCTCACCGCGTTGCACTATTTCATGTTTCTGTCGCACTTTTTCGCGATGACAGAAAAATTCGATTTATTTACGAAATTGCCACCGTGTTTTTGATCAAATTTAGTTCATTTTTGGCTCATTTTGAGCCACTCAATCTGAAAATTAATGCACGAGATTAATTCTCACTTTGGATGGGAAGACCTCTTTGTATTTGAACCCTCCCCTATATATATATAAAGCACAGTGTTCTTAAATAAGTTATATAACTGCCTTCATGATTGAATTTTTAGCTTAAATTTGGTGGGAATAAACTAGATTTGATGAATAACATTCTTAAAAAGTTTCATAAAAAAACTCGACCGGGAAGGGCCCCAAATGGCCTTGGTGAGACGGGAGTTCCCGTCAGGCGGTCCACACAAGATTTGCATATGCATAGACATACACTTTAATCGTTTTGATATCTTAAATACTTGATAGCTTTCGTGGATGCGACCCACCTCCAGCACGTTTGTTTGGATGTCGAGTGGTTGAGTTGAAGGAACAAGGAGTTGATGAATGCGATGCTATAACTGTTGCTGATGTATGATGGTCTTTCTTGTGTTACATTATTATATCCTTCTACCATTATTTAATAGTTGCCCAGATTAAACTCATTATGCACGCTGCTTAAATTTTTGTTAGGTGGAGTACCAAACAGAGAAAAGGGCAAAAAAGAAGGCATATGCTCGAATGAAGCAAATAGCACGCGTTCAAGGGAAGGAACCACCTCCCAACCCCCATCCGAAAGCTTACAAGGAGATGCAAGAAGAAGAAAGGCCATTTGTATGTGACCGTTTCAACAACCCGAGCATCCTGAGAATTGCAGAAAAACTTAAAGCAGAAAGGGAAGCCGAGTTCAGAGAGAGAGGAGGAGGAGGTAGGTAAAGCAGGCTGTTGTTGTCACCAGCCCTTTTTTTATTTTGTTCTTTTTGAAATTGATGGCTTTCCTCTTGGCCAACAGAACTAGGGATATCCTTATAGTTGAATTTCTCTGAAAAGTTGTGGTTACCTTGTGTAAGCTCACATGGCTACATCTTAACATTTTACTACCACCTCTCGTTGACCGCTTTCAATTCTTTGTGAGTAATGTCTATTGACTTGCTGATCTTGAAACCATGGCAACTGTATCCCTTTGTGCTATTTAAAATGGCAAAAACATATGCAAAATTGCTTAGTGATTGTATGTTAACCAGTGTTTTCCCCAAACACCATACTTTTTTTCCCGCATGTGCAAAATTTGTATAACACACGTAATACTGTGTATATATTTATTGTTTTTAATTTTTTTGAAGTTGCAGTTTGATGGTTTTATCCATATTTTGATTTTAATGTCAATGAAATATATTTGAAATATTTTTTTTCACGACTGTTCAACAAATGCAACCCTTTTAGTTGCATAGTTTTGGAAGATTCAACTGTCTGAGCTGTGTGCCTGTGTCCGGCAAAACAATTAGGTATCAGACTCATTTTGTACATCACAGCTACGAGACAGAGGCTGGTGCATGCGTGTATAACAGATTTTGTAGGTTCCACCTTTCAGCTACTACATGGACCCAGACATAAGGGAAATATTTATAAATAAAATTACTTTTAAAATCCAATTAGCCCTTGTAATAATACAATCACAATATGTTGTTATACTATACGTACGCAGGAACAACCTCCCCACTCCCCAGATGAGCACCCATGTTGACGACACACACACAACATATGCACAAAAGATTTTTAAATGCACCACAAAAACACAAGAACTATTCCCGGGTTGGATCATTTCCGGTTCTTCCGCTTTCATTTTAATTCTATAGATTTCACTTTGAGCAATCCATACTCGTTATGCATTTTGTGAAGCACCCTCCACCAAACACATTTCTTCTTTGAGATGGTTGATCTGCTTATCCGTAAAGAAAAATGTCTCGGCCATTGCATTCATGCTACTATGAACACAATCTCCTTGGGAATCAAATGGATCTGTTGAGGACTTGAGGTCTACTTAACAGCAACCACCAAGGTGCAAAAGGATAATAAAATGGTACACAATGTCTTGTAATCTCGTATACTGTAATGAGGTGTACTTCCAAACTACAACTCAAAAGGGATTGGATTCAAGTTTCTGAGAGCCAATTGAACTATTAATTACACTAATGAATTTCATTTTATAAAATTGTTTCATTTTGGGAAGGTCTTACTTTTGTTCTATCCCTGGGACCTGGGTGAGAATTGTGCAATTGAATTGAAGGTATGAGAGGGGATATGCGCTGTGCAACCAAGGTCACCCACGATGTGCAAGCAAGTAGGTATAGCTAGATGTGGCGGCGGGGCGCCCGTCTCGTCGCAGACATGGAGGTCCTGTGCCCGATAGCGCATAGTCGAGGGAAGTGACGGCCAAAGAGACAGTGAGGTGATGAAGCCGGCGGCGCCAAGTGTACCGTTGTCCACAGGCCACAGCTCTAGGAAGCCCCGCAAGTAGAGAACCACCTGAGGGCTTTCCCCCTTCTCTGCCAGATGCATGATGGTTTTGTTCACTTTCATCTAACAAAGCAACTATAACTAAATTACGTAATGTTCGACCTAAGATACACTTCTCACCTAAGATATGTTGAACACTGAAATAGTGTAAAAGTTATATATTTGACATTATAAGTTAAGTTTAACAAACTAATACAGAGTAGTTAATTAAGACAAAAATGTCTTGGTAAATAAATAAATATACTTTTGATAAATATTTTTTTTGTAAACATTTTCCAACTCCTACTAGTGGATTTTTTCATTGTAATCTCATACTTCCTCAATTTGTCACTATAAAATTATAGCAGTTTGGGGTTGTTGGACTTAGAGGTTATGATTTGTGTTTTGTATTTTACATTATGGTCTTTATTAGTTAAACTTCGCACTTTTCAGTATAAGATATATTTTTCATGTGATCTTTTTCCAATATATATAAAATGTATAAATTTTGGAGCAGAATACACTTAAAATGCACATTACTTTTGTATTATTGTAATTGATTAAATTGATTTTATTGTTGAAATGATTTAATTTGTTAATGGTTTATATTATAAGTATACTTGTGTAATGTCTTGTAATATTAGTGTAAAAATGATGTAATTGATTGGGCTAAACTTGCAAGTATAGAAGTGTCGATGTAGTAATAAATACCGGTAAAATACTAGGTCGAATCCACATGGAAATGTCATTCTATAAAGTTCAGTGTAAGGAATAATTGTAATTAGATTTTGATGATGCTATATTAATTAGGATTTTAGAGTACCCCTCTTTAGAAAATTGTATTAGAATTTTCTTGTGATAGCATTCGTAGTATACTCGACTGACAGAAGATCTCCTGACAGAAGACCTTTGGCTCTCTGTTGATTCATATCCGGACAGAAGAACTCCTGGTTCACTTTCGGACTTCACTTTGACAGAAGTACTCAAGGATCTCTGTTAGCTTCTATCTTGACAGAAGGACTAGGGACCCTCTGGTAGCTTTTATCCCAACAGAAGTACTCGAGACCCTCTCTGGTTGGTTCTTTGCTAAAGATACCAGAAGGTCTGACACTTAGAGAATTTCCATAAATCTACCTTAGCCGGTGAAACCAACGGAAGATTCCTTCAACGGCTAGAAGACTTCAACGGAAAAGCTACAGTACGCACATTAAATGCTCATTTAATGCACCCCGCACGTTGAAGAGTAAAAGCTGATGATTGGCCGACATTTCAGGATATCTTTATCCCAAAATAGCAACTCGCCAACTTTACCGGGTCCTACTGCTCAAGTCAACTGTTCGCGCATTTAATGCAGTTATCCTCCTCCTCCAACGGGAAGTCAACCCCAGTATATAAAAGATACTACTCGAAGAACAACTAGACAACTTTGCTAGAACCTTTGCACAACTCTTGACAACCTATTCAACAACAAGCTTTCTTGAGACCAGAACTTCATCATCTCAAACAAGATAAGCTTCAGTTGGAAAGATAACATTTTCATATCTTCACATTCCAACAAGAGCAAAGTTCCAACTGTTCTTCAACACTTCAAGCACTTCAACTACACATCTTTTCTGACGAATCAAGTTGGAAAACCCCTGTTCTTAAAAGAACTCTTCTCGAACGAGAAGGACATCTAAGTAGCTGGAGTAGTGAAGTGGTTATACTTCAAGGAAGCTCAGTGAAAGGACCAGTCTTAAAGTAAGCCAGGAAGTGCATCCTAGGAGATCAGACATCTAGGCTTGAAGAAGACGTGGAGAGCTTCTTAAGTGCTAGGACTAAGGCGTTGTAATCTGAGTTTTTACAAGCTTAGTGGAATAGTGGATTAGAGGAACGAGGTGTTCCTTGAACCACTATAAAAATCTCTGGTGTCATTTACTTACTGCATTTAATTCTCGCATTTACTTTAAACTGTTTAACTCCAGAAACTTGGTCTCTGTGTTCAGCAGAACCCGTCCTGTGAGTTAACAGAAGGCCTATTGCCTTTGCATCTCTTAGAGGCTAACCAGACAGAACCCCTACCAGAACACCATCCACTGCTAGTATGTTCTGTCAACAGAACAAGTTATTTTGTTAAAATCTGGTGCTTAGCTTGAAAAAGTTAAAAACCAGTACAGTCTATTCACCCCCCTCTAGACTGTACCCAGTTTGAATCAAGATCAGTTTTCTCCAACGTTGCTTCTTCACAAAGGATGTGTAGATGAAGTTTTCGAAGTGTTGAAGAACTGAGGAACTTTGCAACTTTCTAGTTGGATGAGAGATAAGAAGGTATATCTTCCAACTTGAGCTTTTCTTGTTGAGGTAAGTGAGTCTTTGATCTCAAGAAAGCTTAGAGGTATTTTATTCAGAGTAGAATAATCTGAGCAAGTTTGTTGGCAAAATGTTATAGCAAAGTTATCCTAGTAGTTCTTCAGAGTGTATCTTATATACTGGGAGCAGTCTTCCCGTTGGAGTGTAGAAGACAACTTCATTAAATGCTTGTACTGTTGATTTGACCGGTTGGACCTTCGACTTGCTATTTTGGGGGCGCGAAGATACTCGCACGGTCAATCATCAGCTTTAAATATATCTTCGTACGTACATCATTAATTGAGCATTTAATGCGTGTACAGTAACATGTTCCCGTCGAAAGGTTCGTAGCCGTTAAGGGATTTCCCGTTAGTTTAACGACCGTTGGTAAGTGCCTTCGAGTTCTGCAAGGTACGAGCTTGTCTGATGAGGTTTTCTGATCAGAACTCTGATGGCAGCTTCTGATGCCAACTCTGGTGTCCAACTCTGATGGCTTCTCTGGAGAGCAACTCTGGGAGCAACTCTGGTAGAAGTTCTGATAAGGAAGATCAAGAGGGTTTCTGGCAGCCGACTATTCTAGTACATACAAAGACAAATTCTAATACAAAATTTCTATAGGGGTACTTTCAAATTCTAATCAACCTAGTATCATCAAAATCTAATAACATATATTCCTTACAATTTCCCCCTTTTTGATGATGCCAAAACCCTTTAACTATTTCCAGAGAAGTGCCTTTCACCATAAAAGAATAAAGTTAAAAACTTTTATTAAAATCTTGGTGGGCAACTTAGCATAGGAAAATAGTAAGAGTACAGTACAATCAGATAGTAATAAAAGGACAAAACGAACCAGAGCAAACACAAGGAAATCACAGAAAGTAAGAAAGAACAAATAATTTAAGATGCCATGCAAACTAGAGGCAGAGATGGTATCTTATTATCAGATGGTTAATTACATAAACAGAGAGATAAAATTAAGATTCATCTTCATCTACCTGAGGTCCTGCTTTGTCAATCCTTTCAAGCTCTGCATTGACCTTTGCTCTGATGGAGGCTAAGTCCCTCGGATTCTGATAGTCTGCCCAGTGAGGTGCAAGCTTGCAGTCTAAGTAATTTCTGATTGCTTCTGATATGTTCTTTCCAGATAGAACTCTCATCTGCCACTAGATCTCAGCTTCTTGAATTGATCCACCATGATTGATTTGGACGAGTCCATCACTGTCCATAAACAAATTCTCTTGTTGCAGTGGAGTCATCAGCTTCTTCATCTGTGTAAATTGGGCTCTTTCAGGCTTAGACATCCCACTCTTCATCCATTCATTGAAGGTAAAGTTGGAGGACTTCTTCTTAGAACTTCTGGGAGGTGGAGGAGGAGGTCTGGTGCCTGCAGTAGCTTGCCTTTTCTTTTTGGCAGCTTCGAAGTAAGGAGCAGGATCAACAGATGATGAGGGTCCTCTGATAGATAAGGTTCTGGAGCTTGGACCTTCTTCTTCTCTGGTGTCTTCCCCCCTTTTGGCATCAACAAGATCGCCAAGGAGGAGTTCAATCTTTGAGAACTCTGATGCTTGGGCATCTCTGATCTCATCCAGAGCTTCTGGCAGAGTCTGGGTAACAAAGGCCAGACCTTCAATCAGGCTCTGTTGTCTTTCCATGGTAGACTGGATACTCTGTGTACTGGCTTCAAGGAGTACCAACTTCTGGTAACGCTCCTTGTCCTTGAGAAGAAGATCTAAAGCTTGCGCTTTGTGTTCTGTACACATATTTCCTATCTCCATGAAGCGCTCTGAGGCTTGATCAGCATTCCATTGTAGAATGTCAATGGCTTCAGTGATCTCCTTTAGTTTCTCATTCTGATTATTCATAGATTGGGAGTGAAAATAGAGGACAGAGTTAATTTCATCTACTTCTCTGGAGATTGTATCAATCTTCTTGTTGGATGAGCTCATGAAGGTGTGTAGGGACTCTGTCAGAGTGTCAAGCTTTTCTGACAGTTACTGTAGGCCCTGATTAAGATTGATGTTTGTGTGTGTCAGATGCTCATAGTGTTTGTCATTGATAACGATGAGCTTGTTCATGTTGTCTAGCATCTGACCACCAAACTCTTCTGCAGATTGGACAAATTGGTTGAAGTCCATCTGAGGGGCTTCTAGAGCAAACCCAGGCATCTCCAAACCTCTTCCCTTAGGGAATGGAGCAGTATTGCCAGTGGGTTCAGCAGATTGATCCCTGGGAGGTGTCTTCCTTCTCTTGGATGTGAAGTCTGCCGCAAGAGAGGATGTGAGGAACCCATCATTGTCAGCATCTGAGGACATAATGCGAATGAGAATCTCTCTCTTGGGTGTTGAGGCTACAGAGAGCTGAGGAGAGAGTGCGGGTGTAGCAGCTCTGGTGATTGACAGGGGTTGCTGCTGTGGAGGTGAACTCTGATGTGAGGGGGTTTTCTGATGGGGGGAGTTCTGATGGTGAGAGTTCTGAGGAGAGGAGTTCTTAGGAATGATTGATTTCAGAGGTTTGGGGGAGGGTGGTGGTGAGGGTGACCGGTTTCTAGGAGGTGAGGGTTGCTTGCAGGGTGATGGAGACTTTGATTTGGTCTCCTGAGGTGTTGGATTTCTGATGGGGGATGGTGGGGGAGAGGAGGTTTTCTGAGGGGATGGGGTTTTCTGTTTGAGTGGGGTTGAAGGTTTTGAAGGTGATTTAGGAGGTGAGGAAGATTTAGGTGAAGGTACTTTAGGAGAGGGTGATTGAGTAAGAGGAGATTTGGGAGGGGAAGGAGGGGGTGTAGGAATTACCTCAAGAACAGTTTCAGAGAACAAGGATTCTCTCCATTCCTTGACAAGCTTTTCCATTGTGAGAGGAATATCATTGGCTGTGGAGGGTTCCCCTTCTTCACGAGCACTGTGGCGAAACTTGATGAGTGATTCCTTTCTCTTCTTCTCCATTAGCCATTCATCAAACTCTTTCATCTCATGTTCCTCCAAAGCTTTGACATGCCTTTTAGGAGATAAGGTAGTCATAGGTGCTTTACCTTGATGTTTCTCTTTCTTCTTCTGCAGGACAGAAATGAGAAAGGCAAGGTCGAAGCATTGCGACACATCTTTTGTGCCCACCCAGTGTAAAACAGCAGCTTCTTCTGCCTCAAAACAGTCAAAATACTGTATGATCTTCTGAAGAGGCCCCATTCTCCATCTTCTCTAGGTCAGAACCCTTTCAAACTGCCTTTGAAGAACAGTGTTGTAATCAGTCTCTGGTACTCCGTCAGAGATGGGTTGGGGTTCTGATAAATCTGCAGTGAAGACCAAGTCTGGTGTAGAGGAGGGTTGTGCAACAGATTCAGGTTCCCCCTAAGTTTCTGATCTCCGTGCAGGTGTGGTTGTCTTCTTCTTCTTCTTCTTCTCGTCTTCTTCTTCTCGTCTTCTTCTTCTCGTCTTCTTCTTCTTCTTCGTCTTCTTCTCGTCTTCTCTTCTTCTTCTTCTCGTCTTCTCTTCTTCTTCTTCTTCTTCTTCTTCTTCTTCTTCTTCTTCTTCTTCTTCTTCTTCTTCTTCTTCTTCTTCTTCTTCTTCTTCTTCTTCTTCTTCTTCTTCTTCTTCTTCTTCTTCTTCTTCTTCTTCTTCTTCTTCTTCTTCTTCTTCTTCTTCTTCTTCTTCTTCTTCTTCTTCTTCTTCTTCTTCTTCTTCTTCTTCTTCTTCTTCTTCTTCTTCTTCTTCTTCTTCTTCTTCTTCTTCTTCTTCTTCTTCTTCTTCTTCTTCTTCTTCTTCTTCTTCTTCTTCTTCTTCTTCTTCTTCTTCTTCTTCTTCTTCTTCTTCTTCTTCTTCTTCTTCTTCTTCTTCTTCTTCTTCTTCTTCTTCTTCTTCTTCTTCTTCTTCTTCTTCTTCTTCTTCTTCTTCTTCTTCTTCTTCTTCTTCTTCTTCTTCTTCTTCTTCTTCTTCTTCTTCTTCTTCTTCTTCTTCTTCTTCTTCTTCTTCTTCTTCTTCTTCTTCTTCTTCTTCTTCTTCTTCTTCTTCTTCTTCTTCTTCTTCTTCTTCTTCTTCTTCTTCTTCTTCTTCTTCTTCTTCTTCTTCTTCTTCAAGGGTTTCAGACCAGAGTTGTCAGAGTCCTCACTCTGAACAACTTGCTTCCTTCTCCTTTTCAACTTCTGCTTCTTTGCAGGAGAGTTTCTGACAGATTTTGGGGGAGCCAACTCTGATGCGCCCAACTTTGATAGAATGCTTCTATCATTCTTCTTCTTCTTCTTCTTCTTCCTTACTTCCCTTGCAACCTGGGATTGCTCAGGCTGTTCTGAAGTCACAAAGGGCTTCTTGGTGATCTTCTTGGGAGCAGGTTTAGACTTGACAACCTGTTGTTCCCTTTTCTTTTCCAGCCTTTCTACTCTCTTTAGTTCAGCAGAGATGGCTATTGATAGAGTATATCTAGAGAGAAGTGAGAGCTAGAGAGAGAAGTGCAATAATATGCTTCAATAGAGTGAATTTGTAACCCCTATAACTACTCCCAAGGGGAGTATTTATAGAGAAAATACGGGCTGGGCTCCCAAGCCTTGGGCTTGGGAGGCCCATTTACAACTGGACCGCTACTGGGCCGAATACAAAGCCACTAATGGACTGTACAAATGAGTAAGTGTAAAATCCGGTTCTGTGAGGTCTTCGTGGCCGACGAGGGCGTGGCCGACGAGGGCACGGCCGACGAGGGCACCCGGGTTCCTTGGACTCAGGACCATATTCTGAGTTGGCTCCTTTTCGGCCGACGGGGGTCCCTTGGCCGACGAGGGCACCACTCAGTGTCTTGTGTTTTCTGTTCTTCTGAGTATGTGGGTCCGGGGGCTCAGACCCATATACTCCATCAGGAGTCCCCCACTCTCTAAGCTGAGACGTAGACGAAGTGAAGGAGAGTAGATTCCCGTGCTTTGGTGCTTTTGGCCGATGCGGGCACCCCCAAGCCGTCAGCTGTTGCGGCGTTGGCGCTGTTTCTCTTTTGGTGACCTTGTTCTGTGCTTGGCCGTCACCTGCTCCTCGCTGTGGACGGGGAGGCTGTTGTTTCCTTGGTGTGTTCGTTTGGGGACGATGAGTGTCCTGCTTCGATGGTGGCCGTTGAAGGCGCGTTTTCCCTTTCTTGGACGTTGGTGGTTGAGATTTACATTTGGGCCGATGAGGCTGTTGAGGTTGAACCTTGCTTCGAGGACGATGGTGTCCTTTCCTTTGGGTGGCCGGTAAGGGTGCTTGCGCACTCCTTTTGGCCGTCGCTGACTGGCTTTCGTGTCCCTGGCCGAAGAGCCCATTATGGTTAACTGTTGGCGGGGGACGATAAATGTCCTTGCCTTAGGTGGCCAGTTGGCCGTTGTTGATGACGTTATGTGCCTTTGGCCGACGAGGCGCAGTGTGATACATGGACGATGTGGCCATGCTTTGTGGTTACATTTGTGTTTGCATTTTTCCTTTTGTTTTGTTGAGGCCGATGTAGTCCCCCAGTCCCCCACTGCTTCAGGCCGAAGAGAGTGAGGGGTGAAGGAGTTGCTTGAGACCCTGGCCGAAGCGGCCTCTCCGTAGTCCCCCTGAATCCAACCCTTATGGCGATTTTCTGGCCAAGGTAACCCTGTGGGAGAACCCTTGTGCGCAGATCGCTTGTAAAGAGTTATCATCAAGGGTCGTTACGGAGGGTCGATGGGCGTTCATGGCACTCCTGGCCGTTGTTATCTCCTTAGTGCTGGCATTTGTGAACTTGGCAGGCATATAGGCCGTTGTGGGCGCTTGCTGGCACTTGTGAAGCCGGCAAGCATATAGGCCGTTGTGGGCGCTCATTGTCCGTGTGATCCGTAGGCTTTTACTCCGCTGATACGTTGGTTCACGAGCCCGGCCCATTTCTGAAGGGGTGGCACCTCATCGGCTGCTAGGAAGGTGACCGCTGAGGTGGCCATTGATATGGTGCCACGTGTAGTGACCGTTGGAGATTTGTCTATAAATACCCCCCTCCTCCGAAGCGGTTCCTCACTTGCATTCTTGAGATATTGAATTGCTGCCCAAATTTCTAGAGAGAGAGAGTCTTCAAGGTGTTCTTCGAGTTCTTCATACCTTCAAGGTTAGTTCTTGACTTGTTCTTCAATTCCTTTGTATACTTAGCTTCCCTGAGCCTTGATCTAGTGTTAGTGGATAAAACGCCTTAGATCCGAAGTTATTCCCCTTAGGCTCGTAATAGTTGTTATGATGAAGAGCTTAGACGAAGAATACTATCCGTACGACGACCAGCCCTCCACTAGGTCACTCGACTATGAGGTGCTTGAGGAGTTCGAGGAAGAGATAGAGCGTTTAAGTCCTTACAAGTCCGGAGAGCCGGTGGACGACGAAGGTGAGGACGAGGAGTCCGCCTCGTCTTCAAAAGGTGAGGACGCAGGTGCGTCCCGAGTGGTGGACGGGGCGTCCACTTCCGCTGTTATTCCGTGCCCGAGACCGGTGTCTGCCGTGAAGGGAGCAGATAAGCCGAAGAGAATAAGGAGACCGAAGAGTGGGCCGGGCGTCTCATACCTGGATCTCACAAATATTTTCCTGATCAAGCCGGAGAGCAGCGCGGCTGACTACTTAGTTGCCCAGATGTACGTGGGGCCGTTCGGGAGGGTTAGGGCACCCAGGCCGACGGACCATGTACTCCATCCGCCACCGGGATACTTCGGAGTATACCCGATGAGTTTCGCCAAGGGGCTGAGGTTTCCCCTTCATCCCTTCATCACTGAATATCTTGACATGGTGGGGCTCCCTCCGGCCTTGATGACGCCGAATAGCTACTCGTTGATGGTGGGGTTCTTGCTCCGCTGTGAGGAGCTGGGCTACAGGCCGACGACGGCTCTGTTCATGAATCTTTATCAGATCGGCCGAGGAAGCCACAAAAACTGTGCGGCCTATGCTACCCTCCAACAGCTGCCGAAGAAGAGGAGCTTCACGGATTTGCCTTCGTCCATCCATGGATGGAAGAGCAAGTTCGTTTTTGTATCCCTTGGTGAGAACGGCACTGAGTTTCCCTCTCTCGGCCACACCGGGTGGTTCAACCTGCACGACCCGCCGAGGAGTTCGATCCTGGACGCTCAGGTGGAGGCGTTCTTGGAAGGGGGGCCGAGGAGCGTGAAAGACTACATCACCGAATATAAGATGACCGCCCTCGGCTTCTTAAGATACTATGTGTATGGCGACAAGGAGGACGATATCCAACTTTGGCCGAGGATGACCACTACCTTCGAAGAGGCCGACGGCCCGGATTTGGGCATTCCTGCTGAGGCCGATGGTAATACTTTCTTCGGCTTTCTTCCTTTGTTATTTGTTCTTTTGCCTTGCTAATCTGTTCGTTTTCCTTTGTGTAGATTTTGTTATGGATCGCCGTTCAATCATGGCCATAGCCAAGGCCAAGGCGGCCAAAGCGGCCAGACGTGCCGCGGCCGAGGGGGGCGGGGCTACTGGTAGTGCGGCCCCGAAGCCTGCCCAGTCCAAGAAGAAGAGGCCTCCCACTGACGGCCAGAAGAAATTGACCGAGGCTGGCCTGAATGTCACTAAGAAGACGAAGAGGGAACCGTCTCCTTCCCATGCCGATGAGGTCGGCACTCTGACCGTCCCAAATGTGGACGACAGTGGTCCCGTTGTGGATCTTACCGCTGCTCCAAGTGATGCTGCCCAATCGCTCCCTCTCGTCCAGGAGCCACGGACGAAGAGGGCCGGCAAGGAGATTGCCGCCGCCACCTACCAGAAAAAGGTGGAATACCCCGTCGGCGGGGGTGTCTTTGACGATGGTGTCCTCGCCCATGATGTGCTGGCCCAGGCCATGCCGGCCAAAGATCGGGCCTACCTCAAGAGGCTCGGGGACGTCAAGGTGTACGAAGGCGGGATGGACCTCATCGTCCAAGTAAGTTCCCTTTCCTTTTGTTTGTCGTTTTTCTCGTCTTCCGGGTGAAATCATTTGCCTGAGTCTTTGTTTGCCTTTGTTGTGCAGGGTGCCTTCATGCTCATGGAGAGCCACAAGAGGCAGCAACGGGAGATTGCTCGTCTGAAGGAGCTTGAGCAGAAGGCTGCCTCGGCCGATGAGGCGGTGGCCTGCTTGGATCGGCTCCGGGAGGATGCCAAGGCCTTGCAAAAGAGGGCCGATGAGGCAGCTGCAGCCAGGGACGATGCCCTGGCCAAACTCGAGGAGAGCCAGAGGGCGCTTGAGGCTGAACGGCGAAAAAATGATGAAGCCGTGAAGGCCAAAACTGAGGCCGAGGCTGCCGCTGTGAAGGCCGCTGACGAGGCCGTTCAGAAGTTCCTGGCCGAGGGATGGAAGGCCAACGAGCGGCTCCCCTGGTGCTACGAAGTGGTGGCCGCCAAGCTTGAAGATTGGGGAATGAACTCCCCCGCCGGCCAAGAGTACTTTGGCAGGGAGATGGCCGTGTATTACAACATGGGCCAAGAGCGGATGCAGAGGCTCCTGTGTCGGCGGCTGGCGCGTGCCATCAAAGCCATGAACTATACCTCCGGGTGGGCGAGGCGGAACCTGAAGCTTCCCAAGCTGATGAAGGATCCCGAGGAGCAGGCCAAGCTTCCTCTTTCGGAGAGGGAGGCCCCAATCGAGAGTTCCGGCCTCGGCGAGCCGGATTATGACGAGTTTGACTTCCTGGATGATGCCACAAGTTCTGCAGCTGCCGCCGACCAGGAGACTGAGGCCGGGGAGGGAGCTGAAGACGCCGAAGAGCAAACCCAGGCTGGGCATGATGGAGGCACCCAAGAGGCTTGATCGGCCACTCCCCGCTCCCTATCTTGTAATTAGTTATCTTCTATTTTTTCCCATCTGATGCAATGGCCGAAGCGCCCACCAATGTACTTGATTGTTTTATGAATGAACGTTTTGCTGTCCTGCTCGGCTTTGAATGTCTTGTATGTTTATTCCCCTTTGCTATTTCAATTTTGAAATTTTGTCTAAGTGTAAAAGTTGCAACTTAGGTCACCCGCGAGTGTTTGCAACGTCCGTGAGGTAGTCCATTCAGTCTGGTGGCCTGGTCGGCCTGTCTGGTGTTTCTTCGCTGTTGTAACACTTGGGATTTATTCAAAAAAATTTCTAAGTGTTTTAGATCCACTTAGGTGTTTTTCTTTCCGTCTTGACTGAGGCGGGCAAGCTGAGGTGTCCTCTTCGTCTTGGCATTGTCCCATTCCTCTTCTTTGTTAGAATTTTCCTAAGTGTGTAACTTCAAGTAGGTGGGCGTTCTCATCGTCCTGGTATTGAATCTCTCCTCAGTGTTGACAAATGATTTGGGAAATTCCCAGTGTTGAGCCAATGTCGTTGTTGTCGGCCCAGTGTTTTTCGTGACCGGTAAGGGTACCTTGAACTTAGTTTTTTGAACACAGAAATTTTACTAAGTACACATGCAAGTCACAGGTAGCTAACGGCCTGCGGGTATACAGGTGCCCGCCTCGTCTAGAGTTTCTTCATACGAATACTTAGAAATATTTCTAAGTATAAATGCCAGACAGTTTCTTCTTTGTGGTACCGTTGTCGGCTAAGAGGTGGCCCTACCTTCATCGGCCAAGGCCTGGCTTTGTGGCCGATGAGGCTGCCTTTTACTTTCCCCAAGAGTTTCTCTAAGTGTCGGAATTCTCTTAAGGAACCTTTTTCCCTAGAATTTTCTCCAAGTGTTTGGTAAACACTTGGACAAATCCCCAAAGAACTTTTGCTTGACCAACAGCCTGGGTTTCAGTGCCTGTATCGGCCATCCGAAATGCTGTGGCCGGTAGGGATTGTTCCTTGAATGCTTGATTCTTCCGCGGGTGTGATACTGCCCGCTTCGTCCTGGTCATCCTCAGGATTGTAATTCTTTATTTCATACAAGGTGTTGGTGCTTCAAAGAGCTGTGGCCGATGAAGGTTACCACTGGTTAGGGATTTGTAGGCATATGCTTCGTCCTTGATTATTCCCTCGTCTGTGATGGTCGTGCGGCCATATCGTCCATGTCACCTGTTAGTGGTACTACACTTGTGTTCAACTGATATGTACTTGGCCAAGTTTGGCCTGAGTTGTGGGGATTATTTTTTATTGCTCGAGGCCGGCAAGTGCGCGCGGTCCTCGGCTTCCCTCTTTTTTTTGTTCCCTATTTTAGGGGAGTATCCTTCTTTCAGGCTTCGGCCGAAGGGTGTGCTTGTCCTTCGGTCGGTTCGGACTTCGTTTATAATGTCCGTGATCTCAGGGCGGGTCCCGTCGCCTATTTATGACGCGGGCTAGACTTTTGGTCGGTTTCCAACGGCTGTCGTTGCCCATCCCTGAGTTTTGGGATTTTGTCACCTCGGCCATGATTTCAGGCCTGTCGTCCTGCGATCTGGCGCGTGGACGACGCGCTGAGCTCCCCGTTTCAAGACGTGGGCCGTTTGCGGGCCCCTCGTCCTGGGGACATCGTCGGCCATACCTGAGCGTTTCACTCTAGGCTTACGGGGCCAGGACGATGTGCTCTCTCAGCTAGGCCTGAGCCCTTCGCTGATACAAAATACAATGGAGTACCTGGGCTTGTCGCTTCGCAAGTTGCAAATGCAAGGTGCCATATCGACCATACCTGAGTCTTTCGCTCTGAGGTGGCCGATGAGGGCACCTGCTAATTTTTTACTTTAAATTCCAGATAAAAAATCAAGAGGAACATGATTTTATTCATAAGTGGCTCGAGGCCGAGGGTGGCATTCAATCAGTAACCCATTAAGGGGTGAGGGCTTCGCCGTCTGCACCTCCTTCGGATTACTGATAAAACTTCACCACATGGTGTACATTCCACGTTCGTGATACATTGGACCCATTCGGGCGTTTAAGCTTGTAGGTGCCGGGTTTGACCACGACACTGGCGATGTAGGGCCCTTCGTACTTCAATGCTAGCTTGCCACCCTCTGTCGGCTGGCTTGCTTCCCTTCGACGGAGGACGTAGTCCCCCACTTGAAATTCCCGGGAACGTACCTTGGCGTCATAGTATGACTTTACTTGACGCCGGTAGTTCTCTGCTCGGACGTAAGCTTGTTCACGCCTCTCGTCGACCAGGTGCAAGTCAATCTTCATGTTCTCTTCGTTGGCGTCAGGCTCGTATTGTTCCACCCGCCGGCTGGGGATGGCAACTTCCGTGGGTGCCTTTGCCTCAAAGCCGTAACACAGGGCGAAAGGCGTTTCACCTGTCGCCCTCCTCGGCGTGGTTCTGTAGCACCACAGGATGTTGGGGAGCTCGTCGACCCAACTACCCCCTGCGGCCTGGAGTTTCTTCTTCAGCCCCTCCATGATTGTCCTGTTGGCATTCTCGACCTGCCCGTTGCCCTGAGGGTAGGCAACGGAGGAGAAACGATGTTTCACCCCAAACTCCCGGAGGAGCTCCTGAAAAGGGGCTGCCTCGAATTGGGTGCCGTTGTCCGATATAATCTCCTGGGGGACACCGAAGCGTGTGATGATGTTCTTGTAAACAAATTTTTGGCATCTGGCCCCCGTGATGCTGGCCTGGGGTTCCGCCTCGACCCATTTGGTGAAGTAGTCGACAACGATGATGATGTAGCGGTTGTTCCCGGCAGCTCTGGGCAGGGGGCCGACCAGGCAATCCCCCATCTAGAGAATGGAATTGCGGTGCTGACGGGGGCGTAGTTGACGGCTGGCCGACCAGGGGCTTTCTGGAGCACCTGGCACGTGGTACACTTCCTGGCCAGGTCCGCACAGTCTCACGCCATCGTCGGCCAGAAGAAGCCCTGGACGACGAGACATCGGGACATGCTGAAAGGGCCCTGGTGCGAGGAGCAAACGCCACAATGAACTTCGTCCATGGCCACGTCGGCTTCATCCTGGTGCAGGCATCGGAGGAGAGTGCCATTATAGGACCGTTTGTAGAGTTTACCATCTTCAATGGTATAGCTTGGGGCCCTGAGTTTGGCCAGTTTGGCCCTCTCCTCGTCCGGGGGCAGCTCCCCCATCGTGATGAAGGTGACGATGTCGGAGATCCAGTCCTCTGGTCGCCGTTGGATGTATAAGACGGGGCTGGCATGAATTCTAGACATGCTCAGCTCTACGATGTTGGCTATCCTGGAGATGTGCCCTGGAGTGTCTGAGCTGAGCTTGGAGAGGGTGTCGGCTTCGGCGTTTTCAGCCCTTGGGATCTGAGTGATCTCGTGGGTTTCAAACGCTTTCAGTAACTCCTCTGCTGCCTGTTTGTACTGTCGCATCCGTCCCTCCTTTGCTTCGTATGATCCCTCCACCTGGCCCACTACCAGTTTGGAGTCGCACTTGATTTTGAGGTGCTTGGCCTTGAGGCCGGCAGCGAGTCTGAGACCGCTGAGGAGGGCCTCATACTCGGCTTCGTTGTTGGATACCCTGAAGTTGAAGCGGATGGCATAGTAAGCTCTGAATCCTTCAGGGGATATGAGGACGACGCCGCCACCGCATGATTTCGCGGCCGACGAGCCGTCAGTGAATAGGTTCCATGTATCGTCCGGCTCCGGCCCGGGGTTGGCAACGGCCGTCTCCCTTGCTGTGCATTCAGTGACGAAGTCGGCCAAAGCTTGCCCTTTGATAGATGGCCTTGGCTTGATCTCAATTTGAAATTGGCTGAGGAAGATTGCCCACTTCACCATCCTTGAGGAGCTGGTGGGGCTCCTCATGAGTGCGCCGAGAGGCTGCTGGGTTAGCACATGGATGGCGTGGGCTTGGAAGTAGTGCCCCAGCTTCTTCACCGTGTAGACGATGGCTAGCACCGTCTTCTCAACGGGGGTGTACATGAGCTCGGCCTCCCTGAGCGTCTTGCTGATGTAGAAGATGGCCTTCTGTACCCCTTCGTCCTCACGGATGAGCACGGAGCTGATGGCCGACGTGCTCACCCCTAAGTACAAGAAGAGGGTTTCGCCGGCTTTGGGCTTGGAGAGCACGGGCGGGGACGATAGGTACCTCTTCAACTCTTCGAACGCTTCCTGGCACTCCGTCGTCCACTTGAAGCTGTTGGCTTTACGCATGATCTGAAAGAAGGGGAGTGCCCTCTCGGCTGACCTGGAGAGGAAACGGTTCAGGGCCGCCAGGCGCCCCGTCAGGCGCTGTACTTCCTTGACGTTGCGGGGCGGCTCCATGTCGATGATAGCCTGTGTCTTCTCCGGGTTTATCTCGATCCCTCTCCGGCTTACCATGTAGCCGAGGAACTTGCCGCCTTGGACGCCGAAGGCGCACTTCTTGGGGTTGAGGCGGAGCCTGAATTCCTTCATGATATCAAAGATTTCCCGGAGGTTGTCGGCATGGGTGGAGGCCTGCCTGCTCTTGACGATCATGTCGTCGACGTATGCCTCCATTGTCCGGCCGAGGACTGTTCTGAAGATCTTGGCCACCATCCTAGTATAGGTGGCGCCGGAAGTTTTGAGTCCGAAGGCCATGACGAGGTAACAAAAGATTCCCTCTGGGGTCATGAATGCCGTCTTCTCAGCGTCATCTTCATGCATGGAGATTTGGTGGTACCCTCTGAAAGCGTCAAGGAACGACATCAACTCGCACCCCGCCGTCTCATCCACCAACTGATCAATGTTGGGGAGAGGGAACGGGTCCATGTGGCACGCCTTGTTCAGGTCAGTGTAATCAACACACATCCTGAATGTTGGCGGTTTCTGGGCGAGGACGACATTGGCCAGCCACGTCGGGTACTTCACCTCTTTAATGTGTTTGATTGAGAGGAGCATGGCGACCTCTTTTTTGACGAAGTCCCGCCTGTAGGCGGATAAGTAGCGCCGCTTCTGCTTGACGGGCGTGGAGGCCGGATCGACGGTCAGCCGGTGAGTAATCACCTGGCGGCTGATGCCTGGCATATCGTCCGGGCCCCACGCGAAGACAACGGCGTATGACCGCAGGACGAGGAGGATGGCGTCTCGTTGGTCCTGAGGGAGCTGCTTCCCCATTCTGAGGACCCGCTCCAGCCGGGAGGTATTCAGAGGGACTTCCTCGACCTCCTCGGCCGGTTCGGCATGCGGCCTCTCCTCGTCCTTGGCAACGGCTGCCGTGATGGTGTCTATCCTCTGTCCTTCCCTTTCGGCCGACCTTGTTAGCTTGAGGTAGCATGCTCTGGCTATCCTCTGGTTTCCTCTGGCGTAGCCGATGCCGTCATTGGTGGGGAACTTGAGGCACAAGTGCTTCATGGAGATGATGGCCTCCAAGTCCTCCAGCGTTGGCCGTCCCAAGATCAGGTTGTGGGCGCACTGTAGGTTGACCACCATGAACTCCATGTCAATCCTGGCGCGGTGGGGGCCGTCACCGACCTCCACGGGGAGGACTATCGTGCCCTCGGCGTCGATAGAGTCCCCGGTGAAGCCGGATAACGGTGTCTTGATCGGCTTCAGCATAGCTCTGTCCAGCTTCAGCTGCCGGAAGGTATCCAGGTACATCACGTTGACGGAGCTCCCCGTATCGATGTAAGTGCGGTGGATGATGGAGTCACCGATCTCACACCGGATGACGAGGGCGTCCCTGTGTGATTCCGTCCCCGGAGGCAAATCCTTGTCGGTGAAGGTGATCGCCTCCGTTCGCTGCTTCTTCAGCTGGGGGGGAACGTGGGACACCTCCCCAATGTAGAGGGATTGGGCCCATTTCTTTCGCTGAGTGGCGGAGTCCCCCCAGTGTTCCCACCCACGATGAGGTGAATGTGATTCTTCTTTGGCGGGGGCTCTTCGAAGTCCTCGTCGTCGCTAAGCCTACCAATCTCCCGCTTCTTCGCAGAGGGTTCGCCCTTTTGTTTGCCGGTGTTAACCCATGTGTTTTTGTGTGGGCCACCTTTAACAAACTGGGAGAGTTCCCCCTGACGAATAAGACGCTCGATGGCCTTCTTCAGCGTGATGCAGTCGTCGGTGTTGTGCGACGAGTTCTTGTGGAACCGGCAGTAGGTGCCGCCCTGCTGGATGGCAAGGACCTCCTCGGCCGGCCGAGGAGCCTGCTCGATGAGGCCATGCTTCTCGGCATAGTCGAGGATGATGCCGACCGGGTGAGTGAGGGCAACCCCCGGCCGTTCCAACCTCGGCCGCCAGTGGCGATCTTTCTTACTCTGTCCACCAGAGCCATGACGGCCCTGGGCACCCTGGCCGGCCGGGGACGGACCCGGGGCCGGCGAAGGATTTGTCTTCTTGGATGGATGGCCCCCCTCTTTCTTTTGATTGTGGAGCTCGTCGGCGTCGGCGTACAAGCCTCCGCGCTGGAGCGCCTTGGCGTACGACCTCGGAGGGTCGGTGATGAGACTCCTAGCGTACGGGGAGCTGCGGAGGGCTCCCTGATACAAGGCGAGGAGGGTGCGCTCATCAGCCCCCTCGACTTCTTCGGTCTCCCTCGTCCACCGATCAATGAATGACCGGAGGGACTCATCATGCTGCTGCTTGACGGAGAGGAGGTGGGTGAAATACTTCTTCGCACGCTTCCTCCCGGCAAAGTGGGTGAGGAAGCGTTGGGCAAGATCCTGCCATGAGTCGATGCTCCCTTCGGGGAGCGCGTTGAACCACTCGTACGCTGGCCCCTCGAGAGTAGAGAGGAACCAACGGCAGAGGTATTCGTGTGACGCGTTCACCATCAGCATGTTGTTCTGATAACGGCTGAAGTGTTCCTGGGGGTCTGATCGGCCGTCATAGGACTTGATGGCGTTTCCCCTGTACTTCTCCGGGATGGAGGCCGAGAGGACCCTGTTGGTGAAAGGGGTCCTGGTCCTGACCTGGATGATGGGGTCACCTCGCCCATCGGCCAACTCCCTCTCCAGGGCGCTGACTTTGTTCATGAGCGCGTTGAGGCCGGGATCGTTGGAGGCGCCTGCCGTAGGGATGTTGGCCGACTGCTTGGCCTCCATCTGAGCCAGCCTCCTTTCCAGCTGGGCGATGACCTCGTCCCGGGGGTCCCTGGCGGCCGCAGCAGTGCCCAGCTGGTTCCTCATGCGCTCGTCGTGAGCCGCATTGATCTGGTGGCGCACGTCGTCCTCGTGCAACTTCCCCTTGCCCTTGTCCGGGCGGGGCTGGTCCGCTGTCCGGGACACAGACCCCAAGCTTTCCCTTGGCGAGCCAGGCCGACGCTCACCAATCCGTCCTGCCATCCTCTCCGAAACCGGACGACGGCGTATGTCACCTAGCCTGTTGAAGGCAGAGGCTTTTCCACGCGCTGGGGTCTGCCCAGGCCGAAGAGGGGAAGCGGGGTGGGAGTGGGACGACGTCGTGTCCTGGGCCATCACCCCCTCATCGTTGCCTATCTGTACGACCAACGGTTGGGGCTGAGGAGGTGGAGTGACATTCCCCCCGGTCCTTGGCAAGAGTGCGCTGAGGACGTGGGGTTCTGGGCCAGGCTGGCGATGATGACCGATAGCGCGGCCTGGACCTGTGGATCCACGGACGGGGAGGCCGCGGCCATAGGCTGGGCCGGGGCGTGGTCCGTCTTCTCAGCTCGTTTCTTGTCCAAGCCGATGCGGGCATCAGGGGCTCCGCTGTTGAGTTGGTTGCGGAGGTCCGTCGTGAGGTTGAAGGCCTCCTGTAAGACGTCCCCTCCGCCGACCTGGTCGGCCGTAGCATCCTCCTCGTGCTCCCTGGTCTCCTGGTCCTCAGGGATGGCCTTGCTGACGAGGTTGCGGTTTGATTTAGTTCTTCCCATGATCAGTGGTTAGCTGTGCTTAGTAGCGACGAAGGGTGCTAACTTGATTGTTCTAGCTCTCAACGAGAGCACCAAATGATAGAGTATATCTAGAGAGAAGTGAGAGCTAGAGAGAGAAGTGCAATAATATGCTTCAATAGAGTGAATTTGTAACCCCTATAACTACTCCCAAGGGGAGTATTTATAGAGAAAATACGGGCTGGGCTCCCAAGCCTTGGGCTGGGCTCCCAAGCCTTGGGCTTGGGAGGCCCATTTACAACTGGACCGCTACTGGGCCGAATACAAAGCCACTAATGGGCTGTACAAATGAGTAAGTGTAAAATCCGGTTCTGTGAGGTCTTCGTGGCCGACGAGGGCGTGGCCAACGTGGGCACCCGGGTTCCTTGGACTCAGGACCATATTCTGAGTTGGCACCTTTTCGGCCGACGGGGGTCCCTTGGCCGATGAAGGCACCACTCAGTGTCTTGTGCTTTCTGTTCTTCTGAGTATGTGGGTCTGGGGGCTCAGACCCATATACTCCATCAGCTATGTTCAGTTTGGGGGATGTAGTCAGGAATAAGGTCTTGGAGTGGTCAACTGGGGAAGGGTCCCTGAGTTGAACTCCATGGGCAGTGAGGATGGCAGACAGAAGGAGGCCATGGCCCGTCTTTGTTGAGAAGAGGCCGGTTTTATGATCCTTCTTCTTGATGAATTCAATTAAAGAACCAAAGATTACCTCACCCCAGTTTATGTTCATCCCATGATGAACAGCAAAGATTGCTTTGCAGTTGGCCTTGTTGATCTCATCAGTTGAGCCAGTTTTGCACCACAAGCTCCTGTGTAGAATGGCGACCAATTTTTCAAAGTCCTTCTTCAGCAGAGACTTCTTCATGTAAAGTCTGTCCAGATTGGCGGCCTCAGGGCGGCAGTAGGTCTTGGCAAATGCTTCAACTGAGACCTCCACTGACTCTAAGTCAATGAGAGTGGGAGTCTCAGTGTCTTGAGAGTCCAGTTGGACTCCAAAGAATTCGTTTAGAGCATCAGCATTGAGTGAGATGCTCTTTCCCTGCTCCTTAGAGTGGACCCCGCTCTTGGTGATGGTGGCGTTCAGATAGAAGTCAGCTACATCCCTGGTGCTGAACTCTTCATAAGGTTGAGCAACAATCTTGCTCAGTTGTGACTCATTCATCCCTTGGATGATTTTGGCCATCCTTTTCTGATTTTCTGCGAGTAGAGGCAGTGCAGACATATCTACCTTCATGACGGTAACCACATTGGCAACAATGGCCTTAGCTTCTTCCTTGGTGAGGTCGTTGATGTTGATGAAGTTCATTTTCTGAGAAATTTCTGAGAGATTCTGGAGACTGAGGATTTTTGAAGCTAGTACGTTTAGAGAGATGAATAGCAGTAGCGGTTTAGGTTGAAGAAGATGGATATAAATGGTTTTGGATTAGTGGACGTTTGAGATAATTTACGGTTTCGAGGTATCATTTAAAGAAATGCGGGCGGAAAACGTTTCCGTTAATGAAATAATAATCAGGGGTATTCTGGTAAAAGACCTGTTCAAGTTAAAAGGTCTTGCCCGTTCCTCGAAAAATAATCAAGTCCACATGGATCTCTGATGGACTACAGATAAGGGTCCCTGTATCAGAGAAGGAGGTTCTCTGATGAGGGGTACTCTGGTGATCAGATAAGGGGTATTCTGGTGTAGGATTTCTGATCCAGAAGACAGTTCTGGTCCACAGCAATTCTGGTTCATGCATCTCTGGGAAGATCATCCATCATTCCCAGTTCTTCCCTTAGTTTGTTGAACCTTGCCTCTGGTAAAGGCTTGGTTAGGATATCCGCTAGCTGATCTTCTGTAGGTACATGCTCCATACAAATATGCTTCTTCTCCACATGATCTCTGATGAAATGATGTCTGATCTCAATGTGCTTTGTCCTGGAATGAAGTACTGGATTCTGAGTGATTGCAATGGCACTGGTGTTGTCACAGAGCAGCTTGATCTCCTTTGCTTGAATGCCATAATCCTTCAGCTGTTGCTTCATCCAGAGTAGCTGAGCACAGCAACTCCCAGCTGCAATGTATTCAGCTTCTGTTGTACTTGTTGAGATTGAATTCTGCTTCTTGCTAAACCAGGAAACAAGTCTTCCTCCTAGCATTTGGCAGTGACCAGAGGCGCTCTTCCTGTCTAATCTGCAACCTGCAAAATCTGAGTCAGAGTAACCAATTAGTTCAAAGTTACCTCCCTTTGGATACCATAGGCCTGCATTTGGATTTCCTTTGATATATCTGATGATTCTCTTTGCAGCACTAAGATGGCTCTCCTTGGGCTTTGATTGGTATCTCGCACAGATTCCAACAGAGAAGGAGATATCTGGTCTGCTTGCAGTCAGATACAGGAGAGATCCTATGATTCCTCTGTAGGTTGTTGCATCGACATCCTTTCCTTCATCATCTGGACCAATTCCTTGTGAGGTGTTCATGGGAATCTTCACTGAGGATTTTCCTTCCACTCCAAACTTCTTGATCAGGTCTCTAGTGTACTTCCCTTGATTGATAAAGATTCCTTCTATTGATAGGAAGATTCTAATGGCTTCAAGTCTGGCTACTGGTGCAAATGTCTCATCAAAATCTATTCCTTCTTCTTGGCAGTATCCCTTGGCTACCAGCCTAGCCTTATTCCTTACAATATTGCCTTCTTCATCTGCTTTGTTTTTGAATACCCACTTGGTTCCAATGACATTCTGATGTTGAGGTCTAGGAACAAGTTCCCATACTTTGTTCTTTTCAAACTGAGTGAGTTCTTCTTGCATTGCATTGATCCAATCTGAGTCTGCAAGAGTTTCTTCTACTGTCACAGGTTCCATCTGAGATATGTAGCAGGCAAGCATTGCTTCTCTTCTTGTTGTAGCAGATCTGGTTTGTACTCCACTTCTGATCTGTCCTATCACCTGGTTTGGGAGATGATCCCTTAACCAAGTTAGGTCAGGTTCTGATAAGTGTTGTCTTGGTCTCTCTTGCTCTTCTTCAGGTTCTTCATCACTATCCTTGTCTAGTAGAATGGGATTCTGAAGGTGGATTGGTATGGCAGAGTTGTTGACCACTTCTGATGTTGTTACTTCTGGTGTTTCTTCTAGATTCGTTTTCTCCAAGTTCTCTGTTATGTTCTCAACAACGTTGAGATCATCAAACTTGACATGAATCGATTCTTCAACAAGTAGGGTCCTTTTGTTGAGTATTCTGTAGGCTTTTCTTGTGCTGGAGTAGCCTAAGAATATTCCTTCATCAGCCTTTTCTTGGAACACTTTGAGATGTTCCTTTCCATTATTGAGTATATAGCATTTGCCTCCAAATGCATGAAAGTAGCTGATGTTAGGTTTCCTTCCCTTCCAGAGCTCATAGGGGGTCTTCTGATGAGTTTTGTGAATCATGCTCTGGTTCTGGGTGTACCATGCAGTGTTGATAGCTTCAGCCCAGTATCTGTAAGGCAAACCGGATTCAGCAATCATGTTCCTTGCAGCTTCCTTGAGTTTTCTATTTCTTCTTTCTGCAACTCCATTCTGTTGAGGAGTTCTGGCTGCAGAGAGTTGATGCATTGTTCCATTTTGATCACAGAACTCTTGTATGACTTTGTTGATGAACTCTGTTGCTCTATCTGATCTGATAGATTTGACTTTCTGGTTCTGCTCATTCTGAAGTAGTTTCAGCAGAGATGGTAGTTTCTGCAGAGTTTCATTTTTCTTCTTCAGAAAGATTGTCCAAGTGTATCTTGAATAGTCATCCACCATGACTAAGGTATATCTTTTTCCACCAACACTTGGAGTTTCTACTGGTCCAAATAAATCCATATGGATCAGATTTAAAGGACTAGTAGAGAGGTCTCCAGCAATGGGTTTGAAGGAGTTCTTCACTTGCTTTCCTTTCTGGCATGCACTGCACAGACTCTCCTTCTTGTACACAATGTTGGGTATGCCATCAACAATGTGATCTCTTGCTAGTTTGTTGATTGTTTTGAAATTCAGGTGACTCAGCTTCTTTTGCCATTCCCAGCTGAGTTTTGAATCTCCTTTAGCTAAAAGACAGATTCCACCCTTTGCAGTAGACCAATCAACAACATAGATGTTTCTTTTTCTGGTAGCAGTCAGAACCACTTCCATAGTTGTCTCATGCTTGACAGAACAACCTTCTTTGGAGACTCAACTGTGTAGCCTTTATCACAGAAGTGGCTAGCACTAAGCAAGTTGAATTTTAGGCCTTTAACATATGAGACATCTTCAATGATTATCTGGTCTCTGATCAGCTTCCCTCTTCCTTTAGTTTGGCCATCTTTGTCATTACCACCAAAGGTAACTCTGGGCCCTTTGATTTTCTGGAACTCTGTAAGGCAACTCTTGTCACCTGTCATGTGCCTGGAGCATCCACTATCAATGTACCAATCTTGTTCAGAGATAGCTCCAGCATACAGTTCCTACAACAATTAAAAGGAAGATTTAGGTACCTAAGCAATGTTGGGTCCTAGGGGGTCATGCAGTTTTGGCAGCCGGTACCACTTTGGTCTCATCAAGTGAAACCTTGGTGGGTGGTACCCATTGTCCACCTGGTAGTCATAGTAAACGGAAGTGTGATTCACTTTGGGCAGATGCTTGTGACGATCATGCTTCCGGTTTACATACTTCTGCATAGCCTTTTTGGTTGGGTAGAAGTCCCATATACTATCAAGAGCAGAAGAGTGGTTAGCTTTGGGCTTCTTAGCTTGACCAGCCAAGCCAACCTTTTCTGCCTGAAGTTAACCTTCTCTTGATATTTGCCTCTCTGGTGGTCATTTCTGGCACGGTTATCATGAGGTTGTCTGTCAATAAATGGTCTTTTATTTTTGTTATTCTGAAAATCCTTTCTATTGTTAGGTTTTCTGCCAGGTTCATTATTTTTCAAAAAGGGTTTCTGTTGAACCTTTATCTTCCCCTTTTCTGGCCTGACTTCCTCATGAACAACCTTGGTGCCAGATACACCAGCTTGGCATATCGGGCTAGAGATCAGTGGCACTATGACCTTGTCTGCCTTAGCAACACTGGTGCTTGGCATTACAGAAGGCTCACCTGATTCTGTTGAGCCATAACCAAGGCCAAAACCAGCGCCAATTTGTTGATCAAGTACAAACCTTTCCATTGAGGCTTGGGCCTTCTGGTAGGTTTTATACTTATTCTCAAGAGGCTCTATCTCCCTTATTCTCTTTAGATTTGACTTTCACAAACGAAACGCTTCGTGTGCTATCCCCCAAGGGGAAGCAGGCAACAGACGATGTCTTGGGCTGAGGGAACGACTTTCAAAAACGAGACGCTTTCCACGCCATTCCCCAAGGGGAGGCAAGAAACAGACGATGCCTCGGGCCGAGGAAACGACTCTCGCACCCCTCGGAACCCGGAAGATCAACACTGAGGGGGGGGCCAACGGTTCATACCGTTTCCTCCCAAACAGACGAAGTCTCCCAAGAGATTAAGTCTCTTGAAGCCTCCCCCCACCAAAAAGGGAATAAAGGGGAGTAGACTCAGTGGGCAATCAATGAGGAATGTTTTACAGTCCACAATTCAAGACCCTTCGGCAGGAGCGCCGGGGACATTCCCAAGTAAGATATAAGATCAACCAGGAACAATTGGAGGAGAAACTTGGAGATTTTTTCTAAGTGGAAATTTCTCCGAGTCCACATGTATATCAACAGCCTCCGGCACATAAACCAGTACCAAAAGCTCCTGTTTCATATGTTGGATTGAAATTTTTTTAAGTCCACATCTTAACAGCCTCCGGCGTATGAAAAAGAACTGAAGGCTCCTGCTTTAAATGTTGGATTGAAATTTTTCTAAGTCCACATCTCAACAGCCTTCGACGTATGAACAAGCACTGGAGGCTTCTGCTTTACGTGTTGGGGCGAAAATTGGTAGAGTCCACATCTCAACAGCCTCCGGTAGATGAACCAATGTCGCAGGCTCCTGTTCTATAAGTCGGTTTGGAATTTTCTAAGACCACATCTAAACAGTCTCCGGAATATAAACCAATACTGAAGGCTTCTACTACATATTTTTGTTGGAATTTTCCTAAGTCCACAACACATGCTCCCCCGGGAAAGAATTGCAAAAGTAATGCTCCCGATCGAAGTTACAACACGAAGGTATGACAGGAAAATTTGTTTTCTAAAATTTTTTAAGTCCACGACAAGGTGGCCCCCGGTCACGAGGTATGGAAGAATAGAGTACATGCGCACAGACAAAAAGCGAAATCAAAGGCACTCAACACACGAAGGCAAAAAGAGTCATTCATTAACATAAAGATAAGGATCAGAATTGTTTAAAGTACATGTTTGATGAAGTCGGAGGCCTGCATAGTATTACAAAAAAGTATTACAAAATCATTCTAAGTACATACATTAGCAACGCCCTCTTCAGCAGCTTTCGAGGTGGCATCATCGTCGGCCTCATCTTCATCATTCATCCTGCACTCCCACATCAGCTCTGAATCTTCAACTACAGGCCTCTCTTCACCCGGGGGAGGGGGATCCTGATATCTGGCTGGCGAGGAGGAAGGCCATACGCTTCTGGTTTGAAGTTCTCCGGAGGGACGTTGAAGTGTCGGGCCAGCTTCCAGTAAATCAGGCTCTGGGTGAAGAACTCACTCCCTGGTAGAAGGAGTTGCCCTTCACGGCCAGCCACATTTTGTCAGGGCCTTCAACCAAGGCATTTACGCTCTGCTCTACCAACGAAGAAAGTCACTCCTTCTCGTCCTCAGCTTTCCAGCCCTCGACCATGAAAGCATCCACAGCAGCATGCCCTGCCTCGGTCACCGCCTCCCTCTTGGCCTTCTCGGCGGCTTCAGCGGCGGCTTGGGCAGCCTCCTCGGCGACCTTCTTAGCTTAGGCTTTGTCGTTGGCCTCAGCAGCCTCCAACCACTGCTCTCCATGTCCAGTCGGAGGGTCTCCTCAACATCTGCCAGTTTTTTTCAGAGGCCCTGATTCTCCTCATCAGCAAGCTTTAGGGCCTCGCCAGCAGCTGTCGTGCCCTTTCTCATCTGTCGGACCCTCCAGAGATGCTCACAGAGGCCCATATAATTCTGCAAGAAATAAAACAACGGGTCAGGTATCTAAAACCAAAGACAACGGAGAGTAAACGAAGCTACGAGCAAAAGTTACTTACCGAGGCACTAGCTTGAAGGATCTTATCCTCCAACACATCATCCTCGAACAAGGATAGCAGAGACTAGTCCCCCGAGGGCGTCATCCCCCTCATGTACTTCAGGGGGTTAAGGGTACCGGCCATAATGGAGAGGCCCTTCTTTATCGAGACCTCCAGAGTCTCTCGGCCAAAAAACGCCTCATCAAAATATTCTGGAGGCGACCGTGGAGGCGTCGTGACCACCCGTGGGGGGTCAGATGCAGAGTGGCCTTCTATGATGACACCACTGAATCGGAGGCAGGTTTCTTGTCGGGGTCACCCACCTTTTGCTTCTTCTCCGAGGGCTCGGTGCCCTTTCCTACCCTTTTCTTCTTCTTCTTGGCCGCAGCGGTATGAGAGTTCTCGACCTCCTGTCTGGCCCCAGCAACCTTCGAGGGCTCTTCGCCCCCCTTCTTGAAGAAAGCATAAACGGGCTTTTGTCTGCCCGCCTCCTTCTTGCTCTGGGCCTTGCACAACTTCTTCCTCATCGCAGTGAAGGTATTGACATCCATATTGCTACCTGCAAAATGAAACACTGGTAAGAATGAGGGGATCACAGAAATGACAAAAACAAGAAACGACAAAAATCTCTAAGTACAAAAAAAAAACAAGGCTTTAGGAAAAGCACCTCCGCCTGCTCCCCCCGGAACCGGGGCACTCTCATATACATGATCAATCAAGGGGTATCTCTCATCATTCTCCCCAAATAGACGATAACGCCGGAAGCCCAAGTTATACGGATCATCCAGAAGAGTGGCGTCCTTAATCATTGCCAATTTGTTGGATCCTACCGGTATCACCAAAAGCTTCTTCGCATCCTTCTCGAGAGCCGCACTACCAACTTTCGGATGCCGCCGAAAATGGTCCCAGAGTGGTTCGGGGAAAGGGTTCTCCACCATATGGATGTATGGATGGACTCGGGCCGGGTGGCCCGACCCGGAACCGGCCCGGGACCGGTACTGTTCCGGCCCGGCCCGACCCGTGGGTTTTCCGGTCCGGGCTCGGGTCACCCAAAACTAGGCCCGACCCGGCCGGGCCCGAGCCCGGTTCGGGCCAAAAACTATTTTTTTTTTCAATTTTTTTTAAATTTTCGGGTTGAGCTGGGTATTTTGGGCCATTTGGGGTGGTTTGGGGGGTTGGGGGTGGGAGGGGGGTTAATTAGGAAGAGGAAAACAAAAAAAAAATATAATGGGCCCGCCCGACCCGGACCGGACCCGGTGGTTACCCGGGCCGGTCCCGGGTCCACCATTTCTGACCCGCCGGCCCGCCCGGGCCTAGGCCCGACCCGGCCCGGACCCGAGTCCATCCATATATGGATGTAGCAGAAGCGGTCCTTCCATCCTATATGGGACAGGGGGACTTAGAAGAGCCTCCATTCTAGGACTTGTTGGAGGTTGGTGAAGCCTTCGCTATTGGCATGCCTCCCCCGACACAGATTAAAACAAAGAAAGAACATATCCAAGGTGGGTGCGACACCCCTGGTCCGGCACAAGGAAAGGAACCCGACAATGTACGAGTGACTGTTGGGAGTCAACTAGCAGGGGGGCAACTTTACAAACCTTAAATACTCCAACACAAACGGATATAGGGGGAACCGAAAGCCCAACACCACTGAAAGAATGTGCACCGAGAAGCAGCCTTCGGGAGGACGAGACAACACATCATCTGGCCCCGGTTCTACCACGTGAGCCAGGGGTCCAGTAGTCCAGTATAAAACTGTGTTGCGTGGTAGTCAGCTTCTTCAGCCTTTGTCTTCAGCAGTAGGGCGGCCGTATTCAAATAGGAGTGGCCCTCGAGAATGCCCACGGGCTGCCCAACATCTGCATCAGCCTGTTCAAGTTGCTGACTTGGCATCCTAAGTTTGTTACGAAGCACAATACTACTAAACTAACTAACTGGAAGTTTAAAATAACAGCCAAGTAGTTGTAGTATTGATGACTTGATCTTAACAGCATATTGTAGGGACATAATATGCATTCAATATACTCCGTATATTTTATCAATTAATGTGAATAAAGGGCTGTGAATACTAATCTCGCGGCTCCAATTCTTAGGCATCAAAAGATTTTTGGAAGACTTTCAAAGATTTCGACAAAAAATGATGCCAGCATAGATTTCGAAATCAAACTACTCAAAAAAGTGGAATAAAAAGGCTTCTTAACGGGTCAATAACACAGAACTGTTGCCTTATATTACAAGAAAACTATACATGCATGAATAATGCCGCATTACGTGCAACGCCCGTGGAACATACATACTAGATTCAAACGGGGAATGGCTTAATGTAAGCTGATCTCATTTGCCATATTTTCACATTTGCTTGAACACTTGCCCCGGTGGCATTGTTGAACAAGAACACCTTCGCTGTCTCATAAATTGCTTTAGTTGGATACACTCTTGACGTTATAACTGTCCTTCCTCCTTGAGCAAAGCTCTCTACAATCGAGTGGTCAACCTATTGTTTGGGAGCACAGGTTGAAATGGTTGTTATATAAAACAGAACTCCACTCTAATATGATACAATTAAAAGAAAATACACTTGGGTTTGTATCTGCAATGTTTGAATCCATTGTCTTAAAACGAGAAAGCTTCAGAATACAAGATTTGGTGGGGAAAAGCTTTAGTATAAAAATAGGAAATCCTAATCATTCCTCAAAATAGGAATTTGGAAATAGCATGATAATTTAGCATAAAATAATGTAGTTCAAAAACATACCAATATTCTTGCTGAATATTTCTCATCTTCAACAGTAGGTACAGTACTGCCATAAACTTCTTTCTCAACTCCAGAAGCCCATGATGATCTGCAGCGATCACAACCACCACAGTTCATTTCAAATTGAGCCAATCTATTAGAATATATATTAAATAATTACATAGCAGCATGGATGGGGATAATATAAAACATACTACGTATAACACAATAAGAGTACACTAGACATGGGTTAAACTACATCATTAGAAAATGCAAGGTACCAGAAGTGAAGAAAGAATGCAAAATTAAAAATGTAAGAGCATATTTTTTTATCATAATGCCTAAAACAAAATATTAATTACCTACCGCTGGAGTAATCAAAAATTATAAACTAAAACCTCAAAATTCATATGAATAAGAAATATAATCAAAATTATAAAAATTAAATATTTTCATTGATTCATATTTTTTCATTGATGTAATAATAAAGACTCCAGCTCAGATTTCATGGGGGGGGGGAGAGATGAGGGTAATTGTGTAAGATAGGCGTCATCAGGGAAGAATACTGGCAAGGTAGCTAAGGAGTTATGCCACTAATGCAATTGCGATTGTTAGGTGTAATTTAGACCTCTCTTTCTCTAAGATATTTAGGCAACACTTCTTGTTAATGACTCCTAGTCGAATGTTGATTTAAAATGTGTGCATTATGTTGTAGTTGAAAATAGAAAAGACATTGTTAGTCTGTGTGGTCAAGAATAGTGTGGTTTTTTACTTCTCAAAGAGCAATTTAAATGAGCCCAGAATGCTAGTTGGCAATGAATTAGCAAGGACCAGATTTGGGTGGAAGATCAATGCAGAAATATCCAGCTCGTAGCTCAAATGAGCCCCTTGAATCTTCTAAAGAGACACATGACACAACTTGTGCTACCCGGGAAATGACTCACATGCTGACAAGGATTGGTCTTACCATACAATAAACGTACAAAATAACCGTGGTTGTTGGACCAGGATTAACTTTGACCAACATAGACTTTTGTTGATAGAAAAGATTGAAAGTGAAGTGACATTAATGAATGGTGGTAGAACAATTCAGAGGTTAAGATGAATTGGAAGTGTTTTAAAGAAATTTGAAGGATTCTGATAGATCACAGGTAATATAACAGCAAACAATATAGATCGATGAGAAATATGGAGTAATGATCGAAGGTGTTTATTGATATCGAGCTAAACGCAATACGTATACAAAAGCTAGGACTGTTCGAGAAGCCTACTCTCCTAAGCCAAAATGCCAATTCAATCACAGCCTGCCTCATTAGTTAATTTTCCCAACTATTTATAGCCCATAACCCTCTTCCTTCTATTAAAATCACAGGCCCACTTATTAATATCTATAATAGGCCCACTTATTAATAATTCCTATCATTACTCCCCCCTAAACAACCACCTTATCCTCTTGACCTCTACCACCGCCAGAATGAGCAGGTGTACTGACACTGTTGGGTCCTTCCCAACCTCCTGTTTAGATTGCCAATGAAGAGAGCTATGGTTCCCGGTTATTTGCTGCATAATTTCACTATGAATGTTCAGTTCACCCCACCAATTTCTAGCAGCTGTGATTCCCTTCTCACTTCCTTGTTTTAAAGGTAGATCCACGAGGTGCCCTATCTGTGAGATATCAATCACAACCGTCTGAAACGTAGAATCCAGTTCTATATCGAGTCCACCCAACTGATATACAAAATCAAACTCATTTGCCCAGCTCAATCCAGAACCTGATATTTCAGCAGCTGTTATCTTTGGTATGGAACCAGAATTCCTACCTTCAATGTAAAACTTCCACAGTTGGTAAGTTCCGAACCCAGTTCTCAAGATTTTCTTCCCCATCCTTCCTGCACTTTCCTTTACTATCACCCCCAACCTGGCATCAGATTGCGTGAACCTGGATTCTTCAATTGCAATATATTTTGGATCATCTTGCACCCCTGATTTTGCCAAAGCCCCCAGAATTATTACAATGTTGTCCACCTCCAGAACTTTATCCTGACTTCCAGGACAAGCAACACTCTTTACCTGCACAGATTGCCCTTCATAAAACATACAATAACCATCACCAGTGTCCTGCACCACCTGCACCACCGGAGTCATGTTTTTCAGTGATATCTCCATGGAGCCCAAGTGTGGGTCCCCTTGAATCTGCTGATCTAACCCCTGGATCTTCCATTTTATACTTTGTTTCCAAAAGTTTATTTCCACATCACCCAAAGTGGTCAGCCACTCCATTCCCAGAACCAAGTCAGTTTCTTCCAAAGTCAGAAAGTAAAAGTTTTGTTTTATGATTGAACCCTGCATACATAAAGTCAAATCTTCACATCTTCCATCATTAGATAGCTTTTCTCCATTACCAACCTGCACTTTGTATCCTGAAATGGTTTTAAAAGGCAGCTCCAATTCATCCACCAGTTTCTTAGAAATGAAGTTGTGAGTGGCCCCACTATCAATCAGCACTTCCACTGGTTTTACCCCTCTATCCCACTTCATAATTCCTTTAATTGTGAAGGCTCTCATGGTAGGTATCCCCTCCTTACTCATGGGTGACAATTGCATGGATTTGGACTCCATTACAATTTCTTCTTCTGTCATTTCAGGATCTATCCTTTCAGATTCCTCCTCAGCATCTGAATCTTCTACAAGCATCATTTTATAATGCTTCAGTTTGCAGGTATGCTCTTTATTCCACTTCTCTCCACACTTAAAGCAAAGCCCCTTCCTACTTCTCTCTTGGTATTCATCCTGTGATAGCTGAGGTCCAACCCTTTTTATCCCTGAAGAATGAATTTCAGTCTCCTTATTCCCTGCTGAGTTAAACCAAGTCTGGTTAGTTTTGTTCTGATTTTGAACCCCTGAACTACCAGCTCTTGTTCTGAAACCTTCTCCCCACCTGGGAGGTTTAGCATAAACTGACTCTTTATCCCTTCCACCCAATCTCTCATCCTCCTGTCTCTTAACAGATACTGCTTCATTCCTCTTCTCAACCAGTAAAGCCATATCCATTACTTCAGCTAGTGACCTGGATTGATGCAGTTTCAATTCGGCTTTGACTTCTGGCTTTAATCCAGCGAGAAATACCCCCCTTAGTATTTCTCGGTCAACATTCTTCTGTGGAGCAATGATCATCTCAAATTCATCCCTGTATGCTTCAACTGTTCCAGTCTGCTTCAAACTCAACATCGGTCCGTATGGATTCTGTAACAGGTCAGGTTGGAATCTACGAATAATAGATTCCTTCAGTGATTCCCAGTTCTTCTCTTCGGTCTGAAGTTCCCACCACTGGAACCAGTTCAGAGCCCTGTCTTCCATAGCCACTACCGAGACTTCCAACTTATCCTCCTCAGCAATATAATTCAGTCTAAAGTACCTCTCCATCCTTACTAGCCAATTATAAGCCCCATCACCATTGAACAATGGTAAATCCACCTTACGACCCGTATGAACTGGGAATCTATTATACTCATCATGTCGTCTGTGAATAGCAGGGTTCGAATGAGCCGAGTTACCTCTTGAGACCGCTGGACTGGGCGATGGACGCGAGTGATGACTATGGTGAGATCGCGATCTCCCTCGGTGATGGTGGTCCTCGCTCATCGTGTCGATCCTTCCTGACATGTTCTGCATCATCGTTTCCATCCGCAACAGTGCTTCCTCCATGATAGTTCGACTGCGTTCAACTGCTTCCAGTCGTTGCTCCATTTTTCCTCTTGTTCGAACCATTCACTATCCGAACGATGAAATTGGGCAAATACGGTGATGTCGCTACTGCCAACGATCACCGCCCCACTGCTCTGATACCAATGATAGATCACAGGTAATATAACAGCAAACAATATAGATCGATGAGAAATATGGAGTAATGATCGAAGGTGTTTATTGATATCGAGCTAAACGCAATACGTATACAAAAGCTAGGACTGTTCGAGAAGCCTACTCTCCTAAGCCAAAATGCCAATTCAATCACAGCCTGCCTCATTAGTTAATTTTCCCAACTATTTATAGCCCATAACCCTCTTCCTTCTATTAAAATCACAGGCCCACTTATTAATATCTATAATAGGCCCACTTATTAATAATTCCTATCAGATTCCCAACACAGTTGTGAATAATTCTTATGTCTACATGATTGCAAGTAGTTTTTTGTTGTTATTGGTTTATACTCACAAAGGCTTTATTTGCTGTAGGATTTTAAAAACGAGACAGAATAAGGAAAGTTGGCAAAGTCTGGTGGGAAGGAAGGAGTATGTTAGTTTATTATTTTATGTTGTCAAACACTTGAACAGTGACAACTATTAACACTAAATCATGAAGCCTCATAATATCACACTAGCTATCCATGCTCACAATTTACTCTTATATTATCCAAATAAAATCATTCTTTTTTTCTGATCAATAGCTAGCTCAGGTGAAGAAACAGACCTTGTCAAGTCGGTGCAGAAATGAGTCTCAGCATTCCCATCAACACCTTTGTTAATGAAGAAGTAAACAGGTGTTAGCTCACTAAGTGTTTCATCAGCCACAACTATTATACCAAATGGCCCCAAAGTTCCTCTGTTAACAGCACCACCACTGTGATTGCAGCTGTACTTATAGTTGGCTTCCACTGTTGCAGCTTCAAGTGTGCCCTTATCCACTTGAAATGACACAATAATGTCTAACTACAGTGTTTAGAATATCCCATCAAACGACAACATTTAAATTAATTATAAATGTTTAATTCTCATAGGGAAATAAAAAGGATACCTGTGTAGCAGTTGAAACATTGATCGGCACAAGTGAGCCTGGTTGAAGCTCCACGTCAGTGACTATAGGAACACCTAATCTCAAGCTCTCAACTTCTTTAATTGGCCACTGAAGCAGATGATTCCCTGTTTTCTTGTCAAAAGTAAGAGTCCTAGGTACACCCTGGTTAATCAAACAAAGTAATCAATCACACTAAGACTACACCAACTGAGCCTTAAACAATGTCCATTGATATTCTAATATTGTATATATTTACTCTTGTTTGGATCAAAAGAGGAAAAGGGAAGGGTGGAAGTAATAGGGAGTTGGGAAATGATTTTAATTCATTTAATGGAGTTCAATACAAAAAGGAATTTTATCAATTCAGGACCCGAAAGATAAATTAATTATCAATTCAGGACCCGAAAGATGAAACGTATCAGTATAGGACCCGAATGATGGAAAACTATCAATTTAGGACCTAACGTTTCATAGGTTTTGATTTATTTAATTTTTTATTAATTCCATTACTAATTTTTTATAAACTTTTCTTCACAAAAGTTTATTAGTTTAATAAAACGAAATAATATTTAAAAATTTTTAATAAAAAAAATTATGACAACTTAGGTCCTAGATTAATAGTTTTCAATCATTCAGGTCCTAAATTGCTAGTTTTTCATCATTCGGGTCCTATATCGATGCATTTTATCTTTCAGGTCCCGAATTGATAATTAATCTATCTTTCGGGTCCTGAATTGATAAAATTCCATACAAAAATTATACCCACATTTGACAAACCTCATAATCATTGGTTTAAGAAAAACAGACAATACATATAGAGTCCCGTTCACCTTAGGCACACTTGACCGGGAGTGCCATACGGCCAAGCCCGTTTGAGGTACTTCTGGGAGGAATTTGTTTTATGAAATTTCGTGAGCATGTTCTTTATGAAGTATAGATTATGTCCACAAAATTTCATCAAAAAATTCAATCGGAAAGTCAGTTAAATAAATTCTTGAAAAATATTGTGCTTGAATTTTTCAATAATTTATTTAACTGACTTCTCGATTGAAATTTTTGATGAAATTTGTGGACATAATCTACACTTCATGAAGAACATGCTCACAAAATTTCATTAAATAATTCCACTAAAAAATCCCAGAATCACCTCAAACGGGCTTGGCTGTTTGGCACTCCCGGTTAGGCGTGCTTGAGGTGAACGGGACTCTCTCTCTCTCTCTCAGTATATATAAATAATGGTGGCATAATTACAACAAAAAACTAATCATTTCAATGAATCTAGCCAATTTTTTAAAAGTTTTCAATCAGGTCATAATGTCCCAATTTAATCAAAACTCTCTTAATTGTGGTCAAGGTTGCCATGTAAGCACTTGAATCATTGAATTTTGAACACTAATCGTGTGAACTTTTTTGTACCTCTCAAGTACGAGTTAATTGTGTGTTTGTGTTAACTCTTCTGTAAGTACGAGTGTTTAAATATTACTAACTGGCACCAACATCACATACCGATGAGGATTATATTTTACCCAAGTTGTTCATTTACTCTTGGGAAAATCCATGTATGGGTATCAATGTCAAAAAGTAAGATTTGAGAAAACCAAAATGCTAATATACCTGAATAGATGCCCAACCCTTTACAATGTCAACATCTCGGGAGTCACTCTCCCCAATCCAAGCAAATATAATTCTTCTATGCTTGTTTTGGTCATAAAAGGTCTTTGTTGCGTAACATTTCCCATAATCAAGTCTCAACCCCTTACCTATATCCAATTCTGGATAATCAGGTGTCCACTTTATTTTTATTGGGTCATACGTCCCAATAGCATAATAATCATGTGTTTCGTCATACAAACTTGCCTTCAAAACATGCTTCACACCTGAATCTTTAACCATATTGTCTGACCCAAATCCATTCCCGGTTGAAATCGGAAAAAAGTCCACACACTCCCACATACCAGTACCGGTAACCGAATGCAAGAACCCGTCCAAAAGCTTATATCTTTTAAAATCGGAAGTTTCATAAACAAACGCAACACCTGTTTTATTAAGCTCAGACCCTATAGTAAGAAACCAATGGCCACTTTTTAAGTCAGCCCACGCCGTGGTTGGATCCCTAAACTCCAACAAACCAACTCTGGGTGGGGGGACAATCACAGGGTTACCCGGATACTTGGTCCATTTAAGGAGGAGAGGATCAGAAAGATTGGCAGGATATGCAAGATTTTGAACCTGCACATCTGTGTTTCCAGTGTAGACCACCATGATTTTTCCATCAGGGAGGGTTGTGGCAGAGCCAGTCCAAACACCACGCAGGTCATAGGGCTGATCAGGGACCATTGCTTGTGGTAGATAGAGCCAATGAATCATGTCTTTTGATACTGCATGACCCCATGTGATATTTTCCACCCAAAAAGCTGAACTTGGGTTGTATTGATAGAAAAGGTGGTACCATCCTTTGTAGTATAATGGAGCTGTGACACATTTTCATGTACATTTAACCTTTTAATCTTATACATTTTCATGACACATTGTAAAGTTAAATGTACAAACTTCTACTTTTCGATAAAAGATCACCATACATAAATGGCCAATTGGTCATTTAAAAGTCATTATAAAAGGTGAAAGTTCCCACTTTGATAGTTCCATTTTACGAACATTCATTGTAACTTGTCAGACATCCTCCATATAAATTTGTTTTAAACACGGCAGATATGAAGTAATACTAAGTAAGTTGTTGTATCTAATACCATAAAATGTAATTTTCATAATATGGAGTATGGACCAATGTGAAATTATTAGATACATCATACATATAATAAAAGAAATATCAAAGAATCCAAAAAACTACATCATACATATAATAAAAGAAATATCAAAGAATCCAAAAAACTTCAACCACAGTTTAGAGGCTAAAAATGAAATTAAATAGGAGTATCTCTTTACCAGTGAGAATTAGGGGAGGACATGGGTTTGGCTAAACACACGGTTTTTAAGGAAGCAGAAATGCAGGGCAGTCTCCAGGGTTGTAACTGGTTAGTGGTAACCTGTCAAAATTCAACAATTTCTATTTCCTTTATTTTTTTTCAAAATTCTTTACAGAACTTGAAATTTAGGAGAGCTAGAGACCAGAACCATAAGCATGGAACAGGGACTGATCAGTCCTTAGAACTGGCACAGGGACGACCATACCTATTGAGGTTCTAGTGCATGAGTGCATCTCATATAACTTTCATGATAATATCAGAATATGTCTGTTTCCACTTAGATTCTGTTTGGTTTGAATGAAATTAAGTAACTTGGTCAACCTCAAATTAGTAAGAACTTGGATGGACCTAGGTGAACCTAGTTGAATGTACAAAAAGACAAAAAGTTGTTGGAATGGATATTAGCTAGGTGAAAACATCTTACCAAAAAAAGTCAATCTTTCAAAGCCCATGATTCAAGAATACTACAGACTTGAGTTTTCGTAGGTTATCCAAAAATGGACTTTTGGAGGTTAGTAAACTTATATGAAGTATAATCTTCTAAAACCTAATTTCTTGTCTACCAAAATACTTTCAACACCTCAAATAGAGATGAATAGTGAGTTAACCTTCAGAAAACTTGTCTTCACCCAGAACCACCCACTATTAAGTTAACTGTTAACCCCAAGACATTCAACAATTTCAAAATTCAACAATTTCTATTTCTTTTTATTTTTTTCAAAATTCTTTACAGAACTTGAAATTTAGGAGAGCTAGAGACCAGAACCATAAGCATGGAACAGGGACTGATCAGTCCTTAGAACTGGCACAGGGACGACCATACCTATTGAGGTTCTAGTGAATCTCATATAATTTTCATGATAATATCAGAATATGTCCGTTTCCACTTAGATACTGTTTGGTTTGAATGAAATTATGTAACTTGGTCAACCTCAAATTAGTAAGAACTTGGATGGACCTAGGTGAACCTAGTTGAATGTACAAAAAGACAAAAAGTTGTTGGAATGGATGTTAGCTAGGTGAAAAAACCTTACAAAAAAACTCAATCTTTCAAAGCCCATGATTCAAGAATACTACAGACTTGAGTTTTCGTAGGTTATCCAAAAATGGATTTTTGGAGGTTAGTAAACTTGTACGGAGTATAATCTTCTAAAACCTAATTTCTTGTCACCAAAATACTTCCAACACCTCGAAAAGAGATGAATAGTGAGTTAACCTTCTGAAAACTTGTGCTCACCCAGAACCACCCACTAGTAAGTTAACCCCAAGACATTCGTGTTATGCAAGCAATTTTTGAGCAGCACTGATTGATAAGAAGTCAATAACAAGTTAACAACAGAATATGAATGAAGCAAGAGTTTGCATAGCGCAATACCATTTGGATCTGCCGTATTCCATCATAAGCCGGTGATGTCCGGAAGAGTATTCATGAGATTAAGATGAAAGAGCAAAAAAACTCGAATCAAATCTTCAATCAGCAAATCAGCAAAATGTATTTAAAAATAAGTGGAGCCAATTAAATCAGTATGCTCCAAACCATTCATCCAGCCATTTTGAGGTTGAAAATGGAAAGCTGTTCTTTGCCAAGTCAACATCCGTTCAGCCCATTGGTACGAGACCCCATTCCCAGACGCCTCCACGGGAGACGAGACTGCGACTCTGGCGATCGATGAGGACTCCAACGATGAAGGTTTTTGTAAAGTTTCATTACTGACTTGTTGAGATTTTGGTAAGGGTGATTGACTGAAGATCACAATGACAGAAGATAGTACACAGAGGGAGGAAAAGAGACTACAAGTGATGATCTTCAAGGATGGCCTGTAATCAGCCGGATCTCGAGCGGGCTGGATTTGTTCAAAGAGAGGAGTGTAAGGAGGCTTGTCAGTAGAACTATCCATTTGCAAATTGCAATTTGATGGTGGGATTACATTATTGAAGGAATGAAGTGAACTAATTGTGATTTTATGTCACGGCCTGTACGTGTAGCTACCTGTGTGCCGACACATTATGGCGGGTCCGACGGTCTCGATAATTATGGAGGGTCTGCACCCTCCATACGTATAATGGGCATGTATCGTCCCCCATTGACTTTATTTATATATCCACTCGATATATAAATAAATTAGTATGTGTACCCGTGCACCGCACGGTAGAATATATGCGTAAAGTTTGTTTTAAAATCATAGGACCGTAAATTGTATGAAAATTTGTGAATCAATGTTTGCTAACCTATTTCATCTCATTTCATGATAGGTTGGAGTTATCGTTTCTTATCTCGATGAGCTCATAACTCATCGGTTTCGAGGGTCAACCTGCACGGATTGTAGGTTAAGTGGGTTGGCACATGCACGTTGTGAGTTATCCAAAATACAAATATCTATATTTGAGTTTCATTATCTTCAATATTGATTCTTTACCATCTGTTGAGGTTAACTCATCGCGGTCCAAAACCCAACACAATCCTTTGGGCATTCATGGGATCTTTTACTAATTATGAACGCAATATGCAGGCAAAAGCAATAGCAAGAAAGGATGAGGGGGGAAGTGGGTCAAGTTCTACTACAGACTTACCGAGCCGAATCCCGACCCCCTGTTCTACACTGAGTTATTACATAAGAGTCAAAGAGAAGTCTAAAATATAGTGTGCAAGTTTAATTTATCAACCCTTTATAATGAAATAATGCAAGTATTTATACTACAATGTAATAGACGAAGGTGTTGATGTCTCGAGCCCTCACTGGATAGCCCTAACCATAAAATCCTTCGCATCTAGTGCACTAAATGTGTTTCCCGCCAAATCTAGCGTTCCCGCCGACTACTTTGGGGAGTTCTCTCACATACAACCACCACTATCCGAGAAAACACCAAGATCGGAATATCACCGACCGACGGATCTCTTGCGGAAATTGGGCCCGCGTGCTAGTTGGACCACCTAGGGGTATTTGTGCTTGGAGCCAATACCACAACACTACCAAAATAATTTTCAAATATACTTACTATTTACCAACTTTTTTTGAACTATTATTTCTGTAATAATTATTCAAGTAAGTTACTCCTGCATATTTTTATGTTATAGTTGAAAATAAATATTTAATAATTAATAATCATTGTTCACAAATATTTACTCAAAAAATCTAATTGTATCTTTATTTTTGTACAATAAGTGCTTTTGCTAGATATTTTTTAATAATTATCAAAATTTAATATAACAACGATTCAATAATATTTTTAATCAAATTTATCACGTATTTATAACTAAAATAACGTACACATGACATTAGAGGAGGCTACATATTATAATATAATATTGGAATACATAATAGTGGAGTTTTGGAAGTTGGATAACTTTTCACTTTTTGTGTTGCCACATGTCATTTTATCGTACAAAGATGTTGCCACATGTCAATAACTCATCCAAAGAGTTCTTCAAGGCTTGGCAAGAAAGGATTAGAGATATAGCGGACCAAGTTCTATTACGGATTTACCGACCCCGAACCCTGACCCCTTGTTCTACACTGACCTATTGCAGAAGAGCTAGAGAGAAGTCTAGATTATAGTGTGCAAGTTTGCCAACCATTTATAATGAGATAAATGCTAGTATTTATACTACGATGTAATATGTGTAGATGATGATGTGTCAAGACCCAGTGGATAGCCCCCAACCATAAAATCGTCCACATCTAGTACACTAAATGTGTTTCCCGTCAATTCTAGCCTCCCGACGATTGCTTTGTGGAGCTCGATCTCCCACATACAACTAGCAATATCCGATAAAACATCAAGTATCAGAATATTACCAACCGGCGGATCTAGTGCGGAAATTGGACCCGCATGCCAGTTGGGCCACCTGAAGGTATTTGGGATTGGACCCAATACCCCAACTCTACCGACATTATTATTTTTTGAACTATTATTTCTATAATAATTACTCAAATAAGTTACTCCCGCATATTTTTATGTTAAAGTTGAAACTATTTTTTTAATAATTAATAATCATTGTTCACAAATATTGACTCAAAAGATCTAATTGTATCTAACTATTACTGTAGAGGGGGAAGTGGGTCAAGTTCTACTACAGACTTACCGAGCCGAATCCTGACCCCCTATTCTACACTGAGTTATTACAGAAGAGCCAAAGAGAAATTTAAACTATAGTGTGCAAGTTTAATTTGTCAATCCTTTATAATTAAATAAATGCGAGTATTTATACTACCATGTAATAGGCGAAGGTGTTGATATGTCGAGCCCTCACTGGATAGTGATGGTCCCGGATAGGGTAAAAGTCTAGAGGGGGGGTGAATAGACTTTTAAATCTTTTCGACCTTTTCAAATATTTCCCTCTAGAAGATTTGATCTATAATCTTTTGAGAGATTAATAGATGCACAACGGAAGTCTTTACCCTTTAGGTAATGTGTAACAGCTTTCTGTGATGGATGAAGTCTTTGTTTATTGGCGAGCAGTTGGCTAGGCAGTTGGCTAGGAAGCAGGGAACTGCTTAGTCGTCTGCTTACCAAATACTTGAAGTATGATGAGGGTTCATTCAGAATCTTTTTGGGAGTGGGAAGAGCTTCCTAATGATGTACTGAGGTGGATTGATAATCAACCTTAAATGAGAGCAGTTGTCTCAGCAGTTGGGTGGAAACCAGGGAACTGCTGAGGCACCTGCTGAAGTAATGGTGAAGGTATGGAAGGTTTGATTATATGGTGTTGCTCAGGATGATGTGGGCTTTTTGAAGATGTGCTTTGGGCCAAGTAAGTAGAGGGTTTTACTTAGGCAGTGGTCTTAGGCAGTTGGGTGATAGTGAGGGAACTGTAGAGGTACCTGCTGGGTTATCACCCTGAATCACAGAAATTATTTTGAACAGACTTCTTAGAGATAAAGATGTAAAGGTCTGGTGGTGTGAAGATGTTTACAGGAAATACTTTTGTGTAAGCAGTGGGCTCAATAGTTGAGTAGTCCTTAGGAGACTGTTGAGGCAACTGCCATGCCGTAAGTAGTATTTCCTGAACTCTGACTAAGGCAGACCTTTTAAAGATGATATTGTGAGGCTTCTTATATCTCAAAGAGAATGAGTAATTAAGCAGTAGGATAAGCAGTTGAGTCAATTAAGACAACTGCTTAGGATGCTGCTGGCAAACTCCAATCTTTATGTGAGAAGTGTTCAGTGTGTGCTTTGTTGACTGAAAGTAAATCAACACACAGTATATCCTGGTTCAGAGGTGGTGTAATCCTCCTACATCCAGTCCCATCCTATTTCAAATGGATTTCACTAATGTATTAAGCCCAATACACTTAGTGCCAATCTAGCCTTGACAACTCTGGCCTAGATTGAAGGTGTTTCACGAGGAGTACAACACCACTCCAAGCTACTCAATCCTTACAACACCACTCCAAGCTACTCAATCCTTTAGGTTTTTCTCAATTGATCCAGTGGGGATCAAAAGGTACTCCTGACCTATCTAACCACACTCAGGCCGGGAACAACCGTCCTCCTAAAGTGTTTTACAACACCTTGTGAATTACAAGGAAATTCTAGTCTCCAACTATGAACTAAGCTCTAAAAGTATGACAATGATGATCTATTCTAAGAGCTTAGTGAAGCATGAGTCAAAGCAGAGTTGCTAGATATTCTTTGAATGCTTATGGAATCTCTCTGCTTTGAACTCAAAAACTTGTCGCTTTAACTCATGCTTCGGCCTTCATTTATAGGCATCTCCGGCAGATTAATCTCATCCGTTGGTTGAGATGATTTAATCTTGTTCGTTGAATCTTGATCGCAGAGGATAAACAACTTGTTGTTTATCTTTCTCTTCGGAGCTTATGGGATCTTTTTGTTTTGCCCGCCTAGCCACTGTAGATTTCTCTTTAGGCTTCAGACTGTGCGCCCATGCTGTACGTTGGTTCTCCATGCTGGATAATTATTGGCTCTGTTTTACCCGCCATGGTAAATTTGTTCGAACATAACAATTTCTGAGTCTAATAAAATTATACTGGTAGGATTTAAATATCCTATTAAAGGTAAATAAATTTACCTTATTGCATTTTTACTGTCCAGTAATGATTTTATTAGTCTTAGAAATTTTACATTTATTTGTTCTCTCTTTGACACATTTTTCACACCAATATGCCTTTTGATAAAAATGTTCGTAATCAAAGAAAAAATATACACCGGTAGGATTTAAATATCCTTTTTAAGGTAGAATTTACCTTATTGCATTTTTTTCTTTTCCGGTATTATTTATTTGATACTTACATTTTTCTTTTGACTTCTGATCATACTTGGTTGTGATTGCCCCAACTAGTATTTTGAACTTAGACCATTAATTAAACTGGTAGGATAGAAAATCCTATTAAGGTAAAGATTAATACCTTATTGCATTTTTGTGTTCCAGTTTAATTAATTTGTTTGTTCAAAATCTTTTAGTGCTTCTTATGTAACAAAATAAATTTAACTGGTTGGATTTGTAAGGCATCCGTTTAAGGTACAAGAATATTACCTTATTGCATTTTCTTTTCCAGTCATTTTTATTTTGTTCATTAGTATTTCGGACAAGACACTTTTAAACAAGACTTTACAAAAGATGAATCTACTTGAGAGTAAAATACAAACATTTGAATGCTACAAAAGATGGGGATGGCATCATCAAAATCGTTATATCAAAATCTAGGGTCTAACAATTTCCCCCTTTTGTGATGATGCCAAAAGAAGAGTTTATAAAATACTTAATGAATACATAATTTAGACCAGAGTATTTTTCTACTCTCTTTCCCCCTCTTTTGGTAGCATTCACTCTAGATTCCTTCCTCTTGATGGTTCTCCACGTGCGAAGCGTGAGAATCTTCTCCTCATTCTTTCATTGTCTTTTTCTCTGAGGTTGTCCAGTTTCTCATAGAAGACCCGCCAGATGAGGGACAGAGACATGGCGGCTTCAATGTTTGATACTTGAAGCCACTGAAGAACAAACTGTTCTTCTTCTCTAACAAATGAAATGGCCTGAGAAAGCACATCCATTGGAGCCATTCTCCAATTTCTCCAGGTCAACACTCTCTTGATTTGTTTATCAAGATCTTCCTTTTCTTTAAGGAATGAGATCCTTAATTCAAAGAAGTCAGCTTGATCTCGTTGATGAGAAGTCAAGTTGGGTTGTTGATAGGAGGATGGTGGTGCTAGTGTTAGGTCGAGAGCTGGTTCAGAGTTGTTGGCCATTTTCTTAGGATTGTGAGGATTTGAGGGAACAATTGTTTTGGGGAGAAGAATTAGAAGCCTTGAAATGATCAGGGCCGATGATCCTTTGAGAGGAGGATATATAATCAATCTTCCTGATCGTTGTTTCATTTTTCTAGGTCGTTAGGAGGTCGAGGCATTCATGTCTTAGGCGGTTGTTTCTCTTTTCAAGAAAGCGTATAAGAATTAAATGACATTGATAACCGTCTTCAATGATCCTACTGGGTAGGTTTATCAACACGTGTTGCTTCTGCATGTTGCATGCATTCTTAAATTCTTTTCTGCCTTGGAATAATTATGATATTCCTTTTTGCATGCTCTGTTGAGCTCAGTAATGGATAATTCTAGTATACTGTTTTAGCTTGGTTAAGGCTAAAATTTCAACAGTAATTAGTGAAAATAAGGAGCTAACTATCTTTGGCGGTAACCTTTAGGATGGTTGTTTCTAATAAAGTTTAAGATAGTAGCATCCCCTTTTTAATCCATATGAGTCTACTGCTGAGTGTATATCGTACCTTTTAGAATTGGTATCTGATATTTCCAGCAGTTTTGAGCTAGTTGTTCTTCTAGTTCTCCAGTGATCATGACTCTCAGATTTGATGGCAGCAGGTTCCTTTGTCTCAGCTGCTGAGTTTTGAGTCATGAACTTCATCTCTCATCTTCTTCTCGGCTCTTTGATGGATTTTTGTGTCCATTCCCCCTTAATTGATGTTTGCTTGTCTGGACCTTAGTTTTGTCTTTCTTGGAGCCTTTGCTGATTGTCCTTTGGAGTGACCTGCTATACTTCTGGGCAAGCCACCTGCTTGATTGAGCCACTTGCTTTGAATTAGAGTCAAAGTATGAAGAATAAGATATCAGAGTCGTTGATGGCATTTGAAAGATGTGGAAGAGTCCTCTACTTCTTTTTGGATTTTGGCAAAGGGGAGGCAACTGCAGCAAGAGAGATGCTACCTCCTCTATTTCTTCCTGGTGGCTGGTTTGGTATTGGAGAATGTAGCAGTGGGCTTATAGGCAGTCACCTGCTGATTTGAAAGTCAGTCACCTGCTGAGCATACTGCTCGGATTTTGAATTGATTCTGATTGAGAAGGTGACTTCCATTAAGAGTTGGGGTTAGAGTTCCCCCTCAGCAGATGCCTAGGAATTCCCCCTCAATTTATGAGTTGAGTTCCCCCTGAATGGTACGGGGCAATTCCTCTTCTTTGATCATAATTCCAAGCTTTTGTCATGATGTTTTGAATCTTGTTCAATTCAATAGCTTGGTTGGTGTGGAGACTTTGTGGATTCATGCTTTAAATAGCATGTTGTCTACTTTGTCTTTTGTGAACCCATTTCTCACAAAATGTTTAGAGAGTGTTGTTAACCGTTCTTTTGGAGTTTGCTTGACTCCAGAGAATGATTAAGTTTGTATGCTTCTTCTCTAATAATTTCAAATCAAGGGGACTGCTCCACGTAGTCCTCTTTTTCTTAGTAGACCTTTTTTGAGGAAGGCACATTCAGTATGTGAGTTTGCTTATGGCCAGCACATAGTTAAGGATGTTTGGATAGATGATGTTGTGATGGCCCAGAATACGTCGAAACTTTGATTCTTATAGTAGGACGTTACTGGGGCAACTTTGGGCAAGGGTTTTATCAAAATCTAGTCCTTCTTTGTAGTACCCTTTTGCCACGAGTTTTGCTTTATCCTCAACAATGATGCCTTCCTTTATTTTTGGAGACCCTTTTTGTTCCTATCACTTCATGATGATAGGATCTGGACACAAGCTTTCAGGAAATGTTCTTTGAGTACTTCTTTCATAGCTTGTGTGCAGTCAGAGTTCAGTAGGGCTTCTCCGGTTATCAATAATTTTCTGAGGAGGATGTAGGTTCAACCAATATGGTTTATTTGAGATACCTGCTCATCCTCCTTTATCATCTGGTAGAGTGAAGATTGGGATCTTTTAAGCCTTTGTGCTTAGTTTAGCTGAAGCGTCTGGACAGTTGATTTAGAATGAGTCAACTGCTGGCAGTGATCTCTCATTGTAGTCCTCTGCTGGCAGTTGTCTGCTTTCTTGAGTCAACTGCTGATTCCAGAGTTCAGTAGTCTCTTGGCTTCTTTTCTAGGAGGGCAGCTTGGAGCCTTCCAGTGTTCTTCAAGAAAAGTCCCTTGCATGGTTTGCTCAATTACTTATTGAGTTCAGTAATTGAGATGGAGATCTCACTTGATGATACCACCTGATGGTACCACTTGATGGTTTTTGAGCTTGAGATGGCTATTATGTGATGCCATTGTTAACTCATGTATGAACCTGCTTTTGGAGAGCAGATTCCTTCTTTTGTAAACTCCAATCAATACCATGCTTCTTCTTATTCCTTTACCAGTCAGCACAACTTAGTTTTGGGCATCTAAGCAGATGTCCATAAAGAATGTCATATTGTGAATATTATCTTGGAGCTGGCTTGTGCTTATTGAGTTTGAACTTCAATCCTAGGTTGGATTGAAAGTTCGCATTTGATTTGGATCTTCCAGCTCCTTTGTTTCTCCGGTTTCTTCTCATTCCCAATTTGTAAAATTGGGTCCTTCTTCCAGATCTCATAACTTGATAGTAGCCCCCTGCTAACTATCATGTGCATGGAGTAGCTTGAAGATAAATCTTTTCAATGTTGGCTACTCTAGCACCTTCCCGTTTTCATCGGTTTTGAGTAACAGCCCACAAGTTTGTGGGCATCTTCCCTTGAATGCGTTTGGGCATCCATACCAATTTCGGACCATTTGGATTTGAGCTGATGGGTCTATAGCCGTTTGGATTTGTGTGTCCATGAGGAAAGGCTATATGTTTGTGATCACTATTCCTTGTATATGGGGGAGAAGGAATATGATTTTTAGAAGTGATCAGCTTTTTGGGAAATGTGTTGGTGGTCTTTGTAATTGGTTGCCAACCAAGTCTTTGATTTGGTTGGTTATTTAGGGAGTTGAATTTGTAGGGAAGTTTGGATTTTGGTCTGGAGGAGGACTGAGTCATTTTCTTTGACAGAGTTTGGGAGTGAGGTGGTTGGTGATTTGAATTCCTTGTGTCTAGTAGATCTAGGGTGGGCTTTGTGATAGGAGAGTATTTAGGAGAGTTTTCAAATGGCTTGGACAAGGGTGTGAATCCCAATCCTGTGTTCTTCCAGGTGTGATGGATTTCCTCACTTATAGGGGTAGTGAGGGAGCTCAACCTTTCTTTTAAACTGAAGTTTTCGAGTTCAAGAAAATCATTTCTTTTTATCACTTCACCCATTTGAGCTTGGGCTACTATTAGATTAGCTTGAAGTCTACAGTTTTCGTTCATTAAAAGAAGGTGATCCTTTTGAAAATTTTCAAATTGAAGGAGTAGAGCTTCCATATCAACACTGGAACAGCTAGATTGAACTGAGCTGTTTGAAGAACTAGACAATACCTCATCATTATCATTGCTTGCATTTCTGGCCATAGAGCAGTCATTGGAGAAGTTTTCAACATGGTGCATTCCATAGAGACAAATCAGAGTCTCTTCTTCATCTCCGGATGAACTGCTTTCATCACTTGAGCCTTCTTGATCATCAACTGATTAAATCATTGAGAGCTCATCCCAAACATCCTTGGTTCTCCAGTCATCATACATGTTTTGGTTAGGCACAGAATCTGTTGCCAACCTTTTGTCCATTTCAGAAAGTGTTTGGGAAGTTGAGTGGTTTGGATCTTTGGTTCAAATTAGCCAAGAAATGACTCTATGAACACTCTTCTCTGATACCACTTGATGGTCCCGGATAGGGTAAAAGTCTAGAGGGGGGGGGGGGTGAATAGACTTTTAAGTCTTTTCGACCTTTTCAAATATTTCCCTCTAGAAGATTTGATCTATAATCTTTTGAGAGATTAATAGATGCACAACGGAAGTCTTTACCCTTTATGTAATGTGTAACAGCTTTCTGTGATGGATGAAGTCTTTGTTTATTGGCGAGCAGTTGGCTAGGCAGTTGGCTAGGAAGCAGGGAACTGCTTAGTCGTCTGCTTACCAAATACTTGAAGTATGATGAGGGTTCATTCAGAATCTTTCTGGGAGTGGGAAGAGCTTCCTGATGATGTACTGAGGTGGATTGATAATCAACCTTAAATGAGAGCAGTTGTCTCAGCAATTGGGTGGAAACCAGGGAACTGCTGAGGCACCTGCTGAAGTAATGGTGAAGGTATGGAAGGTTTGATTATATGGTGTTGCTCAGGATGATGTGGGCTTTTTGAAGATGTGCTTTGGGCCAAGTAAGTAGAGGGTTTTACTTAGGCAGTGATCTTAGGCAGTTGGGTGATAGTGAGGGAACTGTAGAGGTACCTGCTGGGTTATCACCCTGAATCACAAAGATTATTTTGAACAGACTTCTTAGAGATAAAGATGTAAAGGTCTGGTGGTGTGAAGATGTTTACAGGAAATACTTTTGTGTAAGCAGTGGGCTCAACAGTTGAGTAGTCCTTAGGAGACTGTTGAGGCAACTGCCATGCCGTAAGTAGTATTTCCTGAACTCTGACTAAGGCAGACCTTTTAAAGATGATATTGTGAGGCTTCTTGTATCTCAAAGAGAGTGAGTAATTAAGCAGTAGGATAAGCAGTTGAGTCAATTAAGACAACTGCTTAGGATGCTGCTGGCAAACTCCAATCTTTATGTGAGAAGTGTTCAGTGTGTGCTTTGTTGACTGAAAGTAAATCAACAAACAGTATATCCTGGTTCAGAGGTGGTGTAATCCTCCTACATCCAGTCCCATCCTATTTCAAATGAATTTCACTAATGTATTAAGCCCAATACACTTAGTGCCAATCTAGCCTTGACAACTCTGGCCTAGATTGAAGGTGTTTCACGAGGAGTACAACACCACTCCAAGCTACTCAATCCTTTAGATTTTTCTCAATTGATCCAGTGGGGATCAAAAGGTACTCCTGACCTATCTAACCACACTCAGGCCGGGAACAACTGTCCTCGTGAAGTGTTTTACAACACCTTGTGAATTACAAGGAAATTCTAGTCTCCAACTATGAACTAAGCTCTAAAAGTATGACAATGATGATCTATTCTAAGAGCTTAGTGAAGCATGACTCAAAGCAGAGTTGCTAGATATTCTTTGAATGCTTATGGAATCTCTCTGCTTTGAACTCAAAAACTTGTCGCTTTAACTCATGCTTCGGCCTTCATTTATAGGCATCTCCGACAGATTAATCTCATCCGTTGGTTGAGATGATTTAATCTTGTTCGTTGAATCTTGATCGCAGAGGATAAACAACTTGTTGTTTATCTTTCTCTTCGGAGCTTATGGGATCTTTTTGTTTTGCCCGCCTAGCCACTGTAGATTTCTCTTTAGGTTTCAGACTGTGCGCCCATGCTGTACGTCGGTTCTCCATGCTGGATAATTATTGGCTCTGTTTTACCCGCCATGGTAAATTTGTTCGAACATAACAATTTCTGAGTCTAATAAAATTATACCGGTAGGATTTAAATATCCTATTAAAGGTAAATAAATTTACCTTATTGCATTTTTACTGTCCAGTAATAATTTTATTAGTCTTAGAAATTTTACATTTATTTGTTCTCTCTTTGACACATTTTTCACACCAATATGCCTTTTGATAAAAATGTTCGTAATCAAATAAATATATACCGGTAGGATTTAAATATCCTTTTTAAGGTAGAATTTACCTTATTGCATTTTTTTCTTTTCCGGTATTATTTATTTGATACTTACATTTTTCTTTTGACTTCTGATCATACTTGGTTGTGATTGCCCCAACTAGTATTTTGAACTTAGACCATTAATTAAACTGGTAGGATAGAAAAACCTATTAAGGTAAAGATTAATACCTTATTGCATTTTTGTGTTCCAGTTTAATTAATTTGTTTGTTCAAAATCTTTTAGTGCTTCTTATGTAACAAAATAAGTTTAACTGGTTGGATTTGTAAGGCATCCGTTTAAGGTACAAGAATATTACCTTATTGCATTTTCTTTTCGAGTCATTTTTATTTTGTTCATTAGTATTTCGGACAAGACACTTTTAAACAAGACTTTACAAAAGATGAATCTACTTGAGAGTAAAAAAAACATTTGAATGCTACAAAAGATGGGGATGACATCATCAAAATCGTTATATCAAAATCTAGGGTCTAACAGATAGCCCCAACAATAAAATTCTCCACATCTAGTGCACAAAATGCGCTTCCCGTGAAATCTAGCGTTCCTGCCGACTACCTTGGGGAGCTCTCTCACATACAACCACCACTATCCGAGAAAACACAAAGTATCGGAATATCACCGATCGACGGATCTCGTGCGGAAATTGGGCCCACGTGCTAGTTGGACCGCCTAGGGGTACTTGTGCTTGGAGCCTATACCGCAACACTACCAACATAATTTTCAAATATACTTACTATTTACCAACTTTTTTGAACTATTATTTCTCTAATAATTATTCAAGTAAGTTATTTCAGCATATTTTTATGTTATAGTTGAAAATAAATATTTAATAATTAATAATCATTGTTCACAAATATTTACTCAATAGATCTAATTGTATCTTTATTTTGTACAATAATTGCTTTTGCTAGATATTTTTTAATAATTATCAAATTTTACTATCACAATGATTCAATAATATTTTAAATCAAACTTATCGCGTATTTATAACTAAAACAACGTACACATGACAATAGAGGAGGCTGCATATTATAATATAATATTGGAATACATAAGAGTGGAGTTTTGGAAGTTGGATAACTTTTCATTTTTTGCGTTGCCACATGTCATTTTATCGTACAAAGATGTTGCCACATGTCAATAACTCATCCAAAGAGTTCTTCAAGGCTTGGCAAGAAAGGATGAGAGATAAAGCGGACCAAGTTCTAGTACAGATTTACCGAACCCGAACCCTAACCCCTTGTTCTACACTGAGCTATTACACAAGAGCTAGAGAAAAGTCTAAATTATAGTGTGCAAGTTTGCCAACCATTTATAATGAAATAAATGCTAGCATTTATATTACGATGTAATATGTGTAGATGATGATGTGTCAAGACCCAGTGGATAGCCCTCAACCATAAAATCGGCCACACCTAGTACACTAAATGCGTTTCCCGTCAATTCTAGCGTCCCCGCCGACTGCTTTGTGGAGCTCTCCCACATACAACCAGCAATATCCGAGAAAACATCAAGTATCAGAATATTACCAACTGGTGGTTCCCGTGCGGAAATTGGACCCGCGTGCTAGTTGGGCCACCAGAGGGTATTTGGGCTTGGACCCAATACCCCAACACTACCAACATTATAATCAAATATTTTATTATTTTACAACCTTTTTCGAACTATTATTTCAATAATAATTATTCAAATAAGTTACTCCCACATATTTTTATGTTATTGTTGAAAATATTTTTTTAATAATTAATAATCATTGTTCACAAATATTGACTCAAAAGATCTAATTGTATCTATATTTTTGTACAATAACTGCTTTTTCTAGACACCATTTAGTAGTTATCAAATTTAACATAAAAATGATTTAATAATATTTTTAATTAAACTTATCAAGTATTTTTAATTAAAACAACACATGACAATATATATATATATGTATATATATATGTATATATATATGTATATATATATTATAATATAATATAATAATTGAATACACGAGAGTGGAGTTTTGGAAGTTAGATAGCTTTTCATTTATGGTGTTGCCACATGTCATTTTTCCTACAAATGAAGTTGTCACATGTCAATATTTCCTCCAATGAGTTCTTCAAGGGTTGGCTTTATTATATTATATAGATATATTCTTTTTAAAATTATACTACAAACACACACACATATATGTATGTGTGAGTAATAATTCATGAATTCCTTAATCATTTAATAAATACTCAGTATTTACTTTTTAAACAACATGAAAAGTTAGTTGTCAATGTGTTTTTTATATTTAGCATTTATATATTCATTTATTCATAAATAAACAGTTAACTATTTAAGTCTATAATATTTTTTCTTAATTTTTGAAACTTTTTATTGCATTGTGACTTTGGTTTATTATAAAATAGTTTTTTATAATTATTTGGAGACAAATGTCAGGCAAAATTCATGTTATAATGGCTTCACGAAACTAGAAATATGTACTAGCTATTAAGTTAGTGTGGGGCGGGGCGGTGGGTCATGTGCCAACATCTAATGACCCATGCGGGTCACGGGGCGAGCGGGTCCACCAAGTTATGTCACGAGGCGGATCTGGATCCTGCACTACCTGGCCCACCCCGACCCATTGTCATGCTTAATGTTATGAATACAAAAACACTTACATGAACCTACTCATGAAAAATTGAGTCAGATACACCTACATCCATGATATCCCAAAAACCAAATCCGAAACCAACTAGCGAATAGTAGTAACCCTGCCCTAGATCGCGTACCAGAATCCTACTGTTGGAATATAATGTTTTGTTGATGACAAACAATTAGTGTTACTTTTGGCCTAAAGATAGATGCTCTTTGGTTATGCAATGCTCCCAGGACATTTCAAAAGTGCAATATTTGCAAACATGGTGGGAGACTTCATGGAGGTATTCATGGATGACTTTTCTGTGTTTGGAAATTCTTTTGACTCGTGCTTACTTTCCCTTGAGAAAGTATTAACCCGGTGCGAAGAAACCGACTTGGCTTTAAATTTGGAGAAATGTCATTTCATGGTGTCCGAGGGGATTGTCTTGGGACACAAAATCTCTCCCAGTGGCATTGAGGTTGACCAAGCAAAAATTGAAGTCATAAAGAAGCTGCCTCCTCCACATTCGGTAAAAGCTATCCGGAAATTTCTAGGGCGTACCAGTTTCTACCTGTGATTCATCAAAGATTTCTCCAAAATCGTTAAGGGCCTATTTACTAACCAAGGTATTTTCCAGTTTTTAAGAAAATTGGAAAACTGGAGAAAGGAAAACAAAAACTGCCTTCACCAAATTGTTTTCCAAAATGAAAAAATGAGTTATATCTCTTTTTTCCATAATGAATCGGAGAAGTGACCTTTACTAGTTTTCCAAATTTGGAAAACGCGAATGGTGCAGTGCCGCTGCAATGAATTTGCATACTTACACCTAGTGGTGGATCTGGTCTCGCTCCAGTGTAATTTACAGTCCAGTCAACTCGATCCCTATCCGGTCCGGTCAATGACTTGACGGTCCGGTACGATCATTGACCCATCGGTATCTATCTGACCCGATTGATGACAGGGAATTCCCGGTCTGGTCTGGACGATGACCCGACAGTCCCGGTACATTTTGGATGATGACCCAACAATTCGTGTCTGGTCCGTCCAACGACCCGGCGGTCCCAGTCTTGTTCAGTCCATGACCCTGCGGCCCCTGTCTGGTCCATGACCTAACGGTCCCTGTTCGTTCCGATCAATGATCTGACGGTCCCTGTATGGTTTGATCGATGATCCAACGGTCCCTGTCTAGTCCGATCAAGGACCCAACGGTCCCTATCTCGTCCGATCCACCAGCACGAGGTACCCGTTCAGTTTGATCGGCGAGCGGACAACTTGATCTGATCCAGTATGGTCAATGAATCAACAGTCCTTGTTCGGTTTGGTCCACGATCCGGTGGTCCCTACCTGTTCTGGTCAATGACCCGACGCCCCGGTCCAGTCATTGACCTGGCGGTCCCTGTCCGGTCGATGGCCGAGCAATCCCGGTCTGGTCTAGTTGATGACTCGATGGTCACTGTCCGGTCCACGACCCTGGGTCCCGCGTCCATCCGTCCACGACCTCGCTGCCCTTATCCAGTCCGGTCCACGACCCGGTGGTCCCTCGTCCGGTCCGATTGATGATCCAACGGTCCCTTTCCGGTCTCATCGATGACGTGACGGTCCTTGTCCAGCCTTATCCTCGACCCGTTGACACATGTTCGGTTCGACCGATGATCAAGCAGTTCTGGTCTGATCCAGTCTGGTCAACAACTCGGTGGTCCCCAACCTGTCGGGTCAACAACCAGGCGGTTCCCGTCCTGTCTGATCAACGACCCGTCGGTCCCCATCCTATCTTACCAGTGACCTGTCAGTCTGTGTTCGATTTGATCGACAACCGAGCGGTCCCGAGTCAGTCCCGTCAACGACCCGACGGTCCCTGTCCGGGCCAGTCAATGATCCAGCGGTTCAATCTCGGTTTTTTGAAATCATATTTTAAAATGAAGAGTTTTAAAAGAGCCGTTGAGTTGTCAACCAATAGGGATATGGCCAAATGAAAAAAAAAATCGTCAAACTAGCAGTTGGGATCGGCCAGTTTAGCTTAGGTCCCAACTTTCCTATCCCTGGGTTCTGGTACCCTACTTGGGTTGTACTGGGTTTGATTTCGGAATGAGACTGTACTTTTGGTCTTCTGGACGGTCACAGAATCGGGTGAAAAATTTTGATGAACATGTTTTTAGATTTGAAAATAGAAAACTAAAAAATGAAAACAGAAAATTGGAGATAGAAAAATTAAAAAATGAAAACAGAAAGTTAAATTACGGAAAACAGGAATAGAAAATGAAAACTATTTCATTTAGTAAACAAGCCCTAAACCTCTATGTGATTTGTTATCCAAAGATGTCCCTTTTGAAATCACTCCAACTCGTCTCAAAGCTTTCAACACTCTAAAGGAAGCTCTCACCATGGCCCCTATTATGACATCACCAGATTGGTCTCCTCCATTCGAGTTGATGTGTGATGCTAGCGATCATGCTATTGGCGTGGTACTTGGGCAAAGAAAAGAGAAGAAACTTCATGTCATATACTATGTATCGAGGTTACTCCATGATGTGGAGCTCAACTACGCCACCACGGAGAAGGAATTCCTAGCCGTCATTTATGCTTTTGACAAATTCCGATCATATCTAATATGACAAAAGGTATTGTGTCATTAAATATCTCATGAGCAAAAAGGATGCCAAACCATGGTTAACTCGTTGTGTTTTATTACTTCAAGAATTTGACATTGAGATCCGATACAGGAAGGGGAGTGAAAACCATGTGGCGGATCACCTCTCACGACTTGAAGGCACCTCAACCGCTAAGGGAGATGAGATAAAAGATGACTTTCCGTATAAGCAAATATGGCCATCAAAGAGGTACAATTACAATGGTTCACTGTTTTTATCAATTTTCTTGCAAAAGAAATTCCTCCTCCATCACTCACTTTTCATAAAAGAAAAGAAATTCCTAAGTGATGTGAAGCATTACTATTGGGATGAACCATGTCTCTTCATACAATGTGCTGACATAATTATAAGAAGATGCATACCTGATGAGGAGACATGCTCGTCTTGAACCATTGCCACAACCTTCCTTGCGATGGTCATCATGGTCTGGATGGAACAATGACCAAGATCCTCCAATGTGGTTTTTTCTGGCCAACACTCTTCAGGGATGCAAGAAGCTTTCTCCTAACTTGTGACCGTTGTCAACGCACCGGAAATTTGAGCCAGAGGAATGAGATGTCGCAAAACATGATTCTTGTAGTTGAAATATTTGATGTATGGGGAATAGATTTCATGGGTCCTTTTCCTAATTCTCGTGGTAAGGAGTACATCCTAGCTTGTTGCCTTTCATTATGTCTCCTAGTGGTGGAAGCCATAGCTTTAGCGGATAAAACTGCCAAATTAGTGGTAGAATTTGTGAAAAAAACATCTTCTCAAGCTTCAGGGTTCCTAGGAGTATCATTAGTTGATGTTCGCCCAGCGATTGGACAACGGATGTTATTAAAGAATGCTCAATTTGCTGGTATACTAAAGAAATATGGATGCATGTTCAAATCCGGCACCACTTACCATCCTCAAACTAATGGTCAAGTGGAGGTATCCAATCGTGAAATAAAATTCATTCTTGAGAAGATGGTCAACTTGTAACACCCCGCCCCATAGGGCCCGAGGTAGTTACTCCAACACACCTTCCAGACCTCTAGTACTGTCCTCACAAACCGCCACTAACCTTTTTCCGCGCACTTTGTCCTTACTCGTGTGCGCCCTGAGAAACTTCCCAGGGGGTCACCCATCCCAAGACTACTCCCGTGCAAGCACGCTTAACTTTGGAGTTCTTGGCTAATGAGCTACCTTAAAAGGAGATGCACATTGTTGCTATGAGTAGTACTATTAATCCATTTAAATTAAATCTCAAGTGTTACAATCACCCCCACTTAGTAACGCAACGTCCTCGTTGCGCCCATCAACCAATCTCAAATCTCAATCAAATCCCAGAATCCTCCTCCGCTAAGTGCCCGCCCGATATCCAACGGGTCAGCACACTGTCGCAGGGTTGCTCTGATACCACCTGTAACACCCCACCCCGTAGGGCCCGAGGTAGTTACTCCAACACACCTTCCAGACCTCTAGTATTGTCCTCACAAACCGCCACTAGCCTTTTTTCGCGCACTTTGTCCTCACTCGTGTGCGCCCTGAGAAACTTCCAAGGGGGTCACCCATCCCAAAACTGCTCCCGTGCAAGCACGCTTAACTTTGGAGTTCTTGGCTAATGAGCTCCCTTAAAAGGAGATGCACCTTGTTGGTATGAGTAGTACTATTAATCCGTTTAAATTAAATCTCAAGTGTTACACAACTGTTCTAGGAAAGATTGGTCTCTAAAGCGTGATTATGCCTTGTGGGCATACTGAACGGCCTTCAAAACTCCCTTCGGTATGCCCCCTTTGGAACTTGTTTATGGCAAACCATGTAACCTCCCCGTGGAACTTGAGCACAAATCTCGTAGGGCTATCTCCCAACTAAACCTTGACACCAAACTTGGAAGAGAAAAGTGGTTACTCCAAATCAATGAGCTAGAAGAGCTTTGTAGGGATGCATATGAGAACTCTCGCATCTACAAAGAAAAGGCCAAAGCTTGGCATGAAAAAAACATCAACCGGAGGGAATTCTATGTCAAGAAAAGGTACTAGTCTTCAACTCAAGACTTCGCCTATTTCCTGGAAAACTAAAATCCTGATGGTCGTGACCTTATACAATCATTGAGGTCCGACCATACAGATCAATGATGATTCAAAATGGTGACCAGACACCATTTCATGTAAATGGTCACCGGCTCAAACCATACATGGAGTATTATATCACCTCAGCAACCGCCGCCTACCAATTGGAGAAGAGCATCCCAAATTGTAGATCAAGTGCAAAACTCAGAGCAATTCCTCAAGTTCTCAAATTCTTTCATTAATTAAAACAATATACTTTCGTTTTCCGGTCTTGAATTTAATGAGGTCCGACCTCACTTGAAAATGAATGGGCGGAGGCAAAAAAAAAGAAAAAAATACTATGACGCCCTGCTCTCTGTGTTTACTCAACCATGGCTCGATCCTCGAGCAAGGAAACAATCAAACTATTTTCTAAGTCCAGGATCAGTTGCTCGGTCAGGGTGACCTTAAGACCGGCCTCCGGGTCAAAACAGTATGCAAGAGGTTGGCCCCAAGCCCCTCTCGTACACCCGTTGTCCAATCGATGGGCAAACAGCTTGCACACGCTTCGGTCCTAGATCGACAGTGTGTGGGTCAGCCCTGCCTTACCAAGCAGGGCGCGGTCAAGGTTGACCATGCCGACCTTTCGTCCCTCATGGCCTAGGTGGGGAGCTAGATCTCTGATTAGTTCTCCAAGTATTCTTGAATGAAAAACGACTAAGTAAATTGAAAGGACGAACGATGCATACATACATGCTCAAGCAATAAAGCAATCTAAGACTAAGTCCACAATCGGACCGACCCCGACCCCGAGCGACCAAGGTCAGGAATGAGCATGAGACAACAAAATGACCAAAGGCCAAAAGGTCATCCTGATCCCGACCACGAGGTCGGGAATACACCAGGCTCAGAAATGGGCCAAACTCGGCAAGTTATGAGCCCGAACTCGAATACCCGAGCTCGGTACCAAGCCCGACCTTGGAGGTCAAGCACATGGGCAACCAAAGTCAGAGTATCAAGCGACCAGCCACGTCAGAGGCAGGACAATGGACAGAAGGCGAGTCCCCTAGCGATGAGCCCGAGTCCCCAGTCACTGACCCCGGTAGAACTCAAGGTCAGGCCAAGGCATTATGTACTTAGACAAGTCCACGAGGACCAGCACCGCAAGGAAGTACCGCCATGTCATCACCAGCAGCAGATAATATGCCAGGATGCACACGCTTAGCCACACAGGTATTCAGGTAGCAGTTTGTTAGAGATAATTGCAATCAGCCAGCTGTCCAAGACTATCTCTCCAATAACCTTTACACATGGTGGCTCCCCATCGAATTATAGTGATAGTTGGTTAGAATAGCTTTACACGTGTCCCCCTCCCATTTGATTAGTATCTTTTTATTTGGGCACCAAGTATTGCCTTCTATCTCTTATTGTGAAAAGGGATCATATTCTAAATTCTCTTATTGTGATACTGCCGTATTTTCTACCTGCATTTTCTGATCAGTTCGCTCTCTCATTTTACTTGGATTCCGACTACCCCAGGTCCGGTGATCCATCATTTTTGATGCTTTCATTGAGAGTTGAACTGTGAACAGGTCAGATACTCGCGCACTTTTTCCAGATCTATAGCAAGCTTCTTCTAACCAATGGTTGGAAAGAGAACTCTGAGAACCCGACGCGTTGCTACTGCCGTCGCCCAAGGCCGCCATGGAAAAACAAGCCGTTGGAGCTTCCACTGATCTGCGTAGCCAGATCCAGCATGCTTCCCCAGATCTTCGTCAGCAGATCTCGCTGAACCGAGATGCTGCGGCAATGCCACCCGCACAGGTGATCCCACAATTCCAGAATCTTCTAATGGTGGATCCTTCTGCGGCGGTTGGCGCCCTCATCTCCGGATTACAGCAGGTGCTACCCACGTTGAAGTCTCAGCCAACAACTGTTGTGGCTCCTCATGGCACTAGGCCTATCTCGCCGGCGAACTCTAGATCCCGGTCTTTGAGGGTAGGCTCTATTGACGCCCCTCTGGTGGTGGATAGGCCAGCGCAAATGGTCAATCAATCTCCCCCTTGCCAGAGGGATACTCCGCTGATGGCTTCTACATCACCTGTGAACGGTGTGCCTCTAGCGCAGCAGGCGGGAACTCCCCTCCCCACTGTGGCACCACAGAGGATGGCCCCACCACCTCCTCCTGCATTGCTGGCGAAATACACGGCACGCCGTGTTGATCACGGCTGCCACAATGATGAAGGCGTCTACGCCGTCACCATGGAGGACTCCTCAGAGTCCTTTTACCCGCAAGGGCAGCAACAGGACAACAACCCCAATCCCCCGATTGAAGTGGGAAGGCTTCCCATCTTCTCCAGATTGGGAGACAAATTTGTGGCGAATCAACGCCTATCTGTCAACATTTGGGGGATCAACCAGGCGAATTCTGTTGGTCCCGTTTACAATGGGAACAGTCTAGAGGGGGGGGGGTGAATAGACTTTTCAGGATTTTCAAACTTTTCTCTGAGTCAACTCTGGCTTATCAGAGAAGGTCTGGTTCTGGTGACGGAGAAGGTCGAGTTTTGATGGCAGAACAGGACCTGACAGCGGATTGAGTTATGTCTGGGTAGCCTCAGGAAAACACTAAGGCAAATGCCTTTCTGATAACTTATAAGGGAGATCTGTTGTGCACAGAGTCCAACCTTATTGAGTTAAACAGTCAGTATCCTAGGTGCAGAAAATAAGTGCGTAAAGTAAATGACACCAGGGTTTTTATAGTGGTTCAAGGAACAACGTGTTCCTCTAGTCCACTGTTCCACTAAGCTTGCAAAAACAACAGTTTACAACGCCTTGGTTCCTAGCACTTAAGAAGCACTCCTCGTCTTCTTCAAGTCTAGTTGCCACCCGAGATGCAGTCCTTGCTTCCTGATGGCTGGTCTTGTTTCACTGAGTCTCTTGGAAGTGTCCCTACTTCACTTACTCCAGCTAGTTTGAGACGTCCCTTCTTTTTCAAGAAGTATGTAATTCAAGATCTGGTTTCTCCAACGTAGCTTCTTCACAAAGGATGTGTAGTTGAGGCTTTCGAAGTGTTGAGGAACTGGAGGAACGATTCTTTTTACGTTGGAAAGAAAAGATATGGACTTTATAATCTTTTCCAATGTTAGGTGTTGCTCGAGATGAAGAGATTTTTATGTCCTTTTTTAGCGTTTGAATATATTTTTTTTAGTAGTATTTGAATTGTTGTTTTTCCAATCCTTCGAAGTGTATCTTATATACTGGGAGCAGTCTTCTCGTTGGAGTGTAGAAGACAACTTCATTAAATGCTTGTACTGTTGATTTGACCGGTTGGTCCTTCGACTTGCTATTTTTGGGGCGAAGGGATATCTGCATGGTCAATCATCAGCTTTAAATATCTCTTCGTACGTACCGCATTAATTGAGCATTTAATGCGTGTACAGTACCATGTTTCCGTCGGATGGATCCTAGCCGTTAGCGTATTTCCCGTTAGTTTCACGGTCGTTGGAATGTGCCTTCGAATTCTGCTATGTACCAGCAAGTCTGATGAGGCTTTCTTGTTGAAGCTCTGATGTCTGCCTCTGATGCCAATTCTCATAACCAACTCTGGTGGCTTCTCTGATGAGCAACTCTGGAGAAACTCTGATGAGTGACTCTGAGAAGAAGGTCCAAGAGGGTCTTTGGCATGTCGACTATGCTAATACTTACAAAGAAAATTCTAATACAAAATTTCTAAAGGGGTACTATCAAATTCTAATTAACCTAACATCATCAAAATCTAAGTACATTTATTCCTTACAATTTCCCCCTTTTTGATGATGCCAAAACCCTTAAACTATTTCCAGAGAAGTGCCTTTCACCATACACAAATAAAGTTAAAAACTTTCATTTAAAAAAAAAACTTGGTGGGCAACTTAGCATAGGAAAATAGTAAGAGTACGATACAATCAAGATAGCATATAATAAATAAAGTATCAGAGCACAAAATTAAACACAAATATAGAAAACAGAAAAGAACAGATAATTGGTAGTGCCATGCAAAGTAGAGGTAGAGATGATATCTTATTATCAGAGAGTACAGATACAATATATAAAAAGATTAAGATTCTTCTTCATCTACCTGTGGTCCTGTTTCATCAATCCTTCTGAGCTCTGCGTTGATTTTGGCTCTGAGGGAGGCTAAGTTCCTCGGATTCTGGTACTCTGACCAGTGAGGCTCAAGCTTGTAGTCTAAGTAATTTCTTATTGCTTCAGAAATATTCTTGCCTGGTATGACCTTCATTTGCCATCAGACTTCAGCTTCTTGGATAGATCCACCATTATTGATCTGGACAAGTCCATCACTATCCATGAAGAGATTCTTCTGCTGTAATGGAGTCATCAACTTCTTCATTTGCTCAAACTGAGCTCTGTCAGGTCTTGACAGTCCACTCTTCATCCAATCATTAAAGGAGAAGTTGGATGATTTCTTCTTGGAACCTCCGGGAGGTGGAAGTGGGCGTCTGACAGTTCCAGCTTCAAGTTTCTTCATCTTAGCAGCCGCAAAGTAGGGAGCAGGATCAACAGATGGAGGTTTTATGAAGGATAGAGCTATGGAACTTGGACCTTCTTCTTCTTTGGTTTTTACTTCTTTGGTCTCTTCCCCCTTTTTGGCATCAACAAGATCGCCAAGCAGGAGCTCTATCTTGGAAAATTCTGATGCTTGAGCATCTCTGATTTCCTCAAGTGCTTCAGGAAGGGTCTGAGTGACAGAGGCCAATCCCTCTATCAAGCTCTGTTGCTTTTCCATGGTAGATTGAATAGTTTTTGTGCTTACCTCAAGGAGTACCAGCTTCTGGTATCTCTCCTTATCATTCTTCAGAAGAGTAGAGGCTTGCTCCTTGTGGGACTTGCAGAGCTCTTCAATATCCAGCAGTTGCTCTCTGTTCTTCTCATCAGTCCATTGGAGGGTTTCTATATCCACAGAGATACTTTTGATCTTCTCATATTGTTTGTTGAGAGATTGGGAATGGAAGTAAAGTACAGAGTTGATACTATCCACTTCCCCGGAGAGTGCATCAATTTTGGTGTTTGATGAGTCCATGAATGTACTCAGATTCTCTGTCAGAGTTGCAACTTTTTCTGAGATCTGCTGTAATCCAAGATCAAGGTTGATATTGTTGTGGGTGAGATTCTCATAGTGCTTGTCGTTGATGAGGATAAGCTTATTCATTCCATCAAGAATCTGGCCACCAAATTCTTCTGCAGATTGGACAAACTGGTTGAAGATTATTTGGGGTTCTTCAGCAACAAACCCAGACATCTCCAGACCTTTTCCCTTAGGTGGTGGAGGATTTCTGCCGGTGGGTTGAGGAGAATGGTCTCTGGGAGGTGTTCTCCTTCTCTTGGATGTAAGATCAGCAGCAAGTGAGGATGAGAGGAATCCATCATTATCAGCATCTGAGGAGAGAATCGGGATGGGAATCTCCTTCTTAGGTGTAGAGGCTTCAGAGTGTTGAGTGGACCTTTGTGGGGTAGCAACTCTGGAGATTGATTTCTGGTGAGAGGGTTTCTGTTGAGGGGAGCTCTGATGAGTAGGGGTTTTCTCCTGGGTGGATTTCTGAGGTTGAGGAGATGGTGGAGGTAAAGGCGATCAGTTTCTGGTAGGGGTTGATTGTTTGCAAGGTGAGGGGGACTTGGATTTCTGTGGAGATGATTTAGGTGAAGGGGTTTTGTGATTGTTAAAAGACTTGGGAGGTGAAGGGGATTTTGGTGGAGAGTTAACAGGTGTGGTGATAACAGGTGAAGGTGATTTGAGAGAGAGAGGAGGGAGTTCTGTGGAGTTATGAACAAAGGGGATTTAGGGATTACCTCCATGACTGTTTCCTCGACTTGTGAATCTCTTCATTCTCTGATCAGCTTTTCCATTGCCAATGATAGATCATTTGCTGTAGAGGGTTCTCCTTCTCAATGATGGCTGTGGCGAAATTTAATAAGGGATTCCTTCCTTTTCTTCTCTATTAGCCAGGTATCAAAGTCACCCATTTCATGTTCCTCTAAAGCCTTCACATGCTTTTCTGGTGAAGAGGAGATCAGAGGTGCTTTACCTTGATATTTTTCTTTCTTCTTTTGTAGAACAGTTATGAGGAATGCAAGATCGAGGCATTGAGACACATCTTCTGTGCCTACCCAGTGAAGAACTTGGGCTTCCTCTGGCTCATAGAAGTCAAAGTATTGGATAATTTGTTGAAGTGGCCCCATCCGCCATCTTCTCCAGGCTAAAACCCTTTCAAACTGTCTATCAAGGGAAACATTGTAGTCAGTCTCTGGAACCCTGTTAGAAATGACTTGAGGTTCTAGTGTAGTGGTAGTTTTGGACAAGTCTGATACAGAAGAGGGTAGTGCTTCTGGTTCTGGTTCCTCTGAGTTTCTGATCTCTTAGGAGGAGTATAAGCTTTCTTCGTCTTCTTCATTTAATTTGTTGAGGTGCAGAGTTATCAGAGTCTTCACTCTGAACAACCAACTTTCTTCTCTTTTTCAACTTCTGCTTCTTAGCAGGTGATATTCCGGTGGCATCCCCTTGGATCTTCTCTGGTGCAGCCAACTCTGCAACAGAGGTTTTCTTGATCTTTACTCTGTCAGCCTTTTCCTTCTCTGGCTGAGTAGAAGTCACAGGGGCTTCTTGGTGATTTTCTTTGGGGCAGCCTGGGGTTTAAGTGTTTAACAGCCTGTTGTCCCCTTTTCTTCTCAAGCCTTTGCTCTCTTTTGAGTTCTGCTACAATGGCTATGTTGATCTTAGGAGAGGCAGTAAGGAAGACGGTCTTAGAGTGGTCCACTGGAGAAGGATTTCTGAGTTCCACTCCAGCTGCTTGAGTCAACTTTGAGAGCAGAAGACCATGTCCCATTTTGGTAGAAAACATCCTAGTTTTCTTGTCTTTCTTGTTGATAAAGTCAGAAATGGAGTTGAACAGTACCTGACCCCAATTGATGTTCATCCCATAATGAACTGCAAAGATAGCTTTGGCATGAGAGCTGTTCATGTCATCAGTAGAGCTTGTTTTGCACCATAAGCATTTGTGCAGTATGCTGACCATCTTCTCATAATCCTTCTTCAGAAGGAACTTCTTCATATACATCTTTTCTACTCCGGTCACTTCAGGCCGGCAGTAGGTGTCAACAAAGGCTTGGATAGAGACATCAACATCTTCAAGATCAATGAGGCTATGGGTCTCTTCGTCTTGAGAGTCCAATTTCACATCAAAGAACTCATTTAGGGCATCGGCGTCAAGCTTCAAGCTTTTGCCCTGCACCTGAGAGTGGACAACATCTCCGGTGATATGAGCATTCAGATAGAACTCCGCCATGTCTATCGTGCTGAAAGCCACATAAGGGTGAGCAACGATCTTGTTCAGCTGCGAGTCAGTCATTCCTTGGATGAGCTTCTTCATCCGTTTCTGATTTTCTACCAATAGTGGCAATGCAGACATATCTACTCTCATTCCGGTGAGGTCGTTGATGTTTATGAACTTCATTTTCAGATAGAGGGAAGTTTTGAATATTTTTGGAGATTGAAAGTTCTGGGAAGTTTTGAGAGCTTGAGAGCAAGAACGGTTTAGAGAGATAAAGTTACAGTAGCGGTTTAGGTTGAAGAAGATGGGTATAAAAGGTTTTGGGTTAGTAGACGTTTGCGGTTATTGGCGGTTTCGAGGTAGTATTTAATAAAATGCGGGCGGAAAGACGTTTCCGTTAAAAGGAATAATAATCAGGGGTAAAGAGGTAAAAGACCTATTCAAGTAGTTAGGTCTTGCCCGTTCCTCGAAAAAAAACTAAGTCCACAACCACTCTGATTAGATTCTTATAAGTGTTTTTGTACCAGAGAAGGAATACTCTGATGGGTGGAACTCTGGTCCAGAGAGGGAGTTCTGGTCCAAGGCAACTCTGGTTCAAGCATCTCTGGGAAGGTCATCCATCATTCCCAGTTCGTCCCTTAGTTTGTTAAACCTTGCCTCAGGTAAAGACTTCATTAGAATGTCCGCTAACTGATCTTCTGTTGGTACATGCTCCATACAGATATGCTTTTTCTCTACACGATCTCTGATGAGGTGATGTCTGATCTCAATATGCTTTGTCCTGGAATGAAGTACTGGATTCTGAGTGATTACAATGGCACTGGTGTTGTCACACAGCAACTTGATCTCCTTTGCTTGAATTCCATAATCTTTCAGTTGTTGCTTCATCCAGAGTAGCTGAGCACAGCAACTTCCAGCAGCAATATATTCCGCTTCTGCTGTACTGGTTGAGATAGAATTCTGCTTCTTACTAAACCAGGAGACAAGTCTCCCACCTAGCAATTGGCAGTGACCAGAGGTACTCTTCCTGTCTAACCTGCAACCTGCAAAATCTGAATCAGAGTAACCAATTAGTTCAAAGATACCTCCCTTGGGATACCATATGCATGCATTTGGATTTCCATTGATATATCTGATGATTCTTTTTGCAACACTTAGATGGCTCTCCTTGGGCTTTGATTGGTATCTGGCACAGATTCCAACAGAGAATGATATGTCTGGTCTACTTGCAGTTAGATACAAAAGAGATCCAATGATTCCTCTGTAGATTGTTGCATCAACATCTTTCCCTTCATCATCTGGTCCAATCCCTTGTGAAGTATTCATGGGGATCTTCACTGAGTATTTGCCTTATACTCCAAACTTCTTGATTAGGTCTCTGGTGTATTTCCCTTGGTTAACAAAGATTCCTTCTGGAACTTGTTTCACTTAAAGTCCTAGGAAGTAGCTGAGCTCTCCCATCATACTCATTTCAAATTGACTCTGCATGACTTGAGAAAATTTCTTGCATAATTCTGCATTAGTACTTCCAAATATAATATCATCAACATATATTTGTACTAACAAAATATGATTAGCAACAGAGATTTAAAATAGAGTTTTGTCAATATTTCCTTTAGTAAACCCATTGTTCACTAGGAATAGGGACAATGTGTCATACCAAGTTCTGGGGCTTGCTTAAGACCATAAAGGGCCTTTCTAAGCTTGTAGACACAAGAAGATTGAGTAGGAATGATAAAACCTGGTGGTTGTTCCACATAAACTTCTTCTTCAAGATTTCCATTCAGAAATGCACTATTGACATCCATCTGGTAGACCTTGATGTTGTTGTAGGCAGCATAGGCTAGGAAGATTGTGATGGCTTCAAGTCTGGCAACTGGTGCAAAGGTCTCATCAAAATCAATTCCTTCTTCTTGGCAGTTGTTGAAGATATTTTAATTGTGAATCAAGTTTGTCATCTATTTTGTAATAGATTAGATTGATTATTATTCCTTGTATTAAATAGGTGCATTTATTAGGAAGAATATAGGCCCATACTACAGGCTAAAAGCCTTTCACGCCTACCTGAACCTCTCCTATAAAAAGGGAGCCGAGGGTTCAGGATTAGGTTAACTTTCGTACTTATTCATTATAGCCTTACGCAAATCTTTCTGTGTACGAGTTCACGGTATATCAAAGAGGGTTCTACATCGATTCATCTATGTTCATCCTTACGTTTAATCTTCTTTGTTATACTGTTATTCATTGCTGTTACAGAAACAGGGACTATCAATTGGTATCAGAGCCTTCTGCAGGCGTTCTCGAGCTGAAAACTTTACCTGAGGATCTCGACATCATACTATACAAGAACCTACCTTCAGATTTTGCTTATCTGATTTTTACAGTTTGCAGGATTTTGACATTGAGGATTTCGACATCTATATCTCGACATCTGGTCTCGACATCTGGTCTCGACATTTGACTTCTCGAAATAAGATTTCGAGTTTAACTTCTCGACATCTCAAATCTCGAGATCTTCATCTCGACATTTGAAATCTCGAGATTCCAAAACTCGAGATCCAAATCTCGATATCAAATCTAGAAACCAGGCCTCCTTTATCGAAATCCCTGATCTCGATATTCAGATCTCGACATCTGATTTTCGACATTCTGCCTCTGAAAATCTTTTGATCAATTATCTCTAACGGTCAGTTTTATACAACAATGGCCTCAGAATACAATGCCCAAGGGAACAGCAGTACTCCTCCCAGTCTCAGGAAAGGAGAATACCAAATGTGGAGAAATCGATTCCTAAATTTCCTTGAGCACAAAGAAAACTCCGCTGCTATGCTTGAATCGTTGCTTGAAGGACCAGCTGAATTGATGATTTCAGTTGGTGGTGATCCAGAAAACAACCCACCTATTCTTCCAGAAATAAGACAGAAAGTGGCATCTGAATATACCGAAGCTGACAGGCTCAGGCTTCGAGGTGATCTCATGGCCAAGACGTACCTCCTTCAAGCAATCCCTAACGAAGTATATGTTCTCATCGATAGCATGCAAACAATAAAGGAAATGTGGGATGAGATAGAGAAACTGCTCCAAGGCACAAGCATTAGCCTTAAAACCAAGAAGACAACAATTCTTATTGCTTATGACTCCTTCAAAGCAGGCCCAGGAGAACCATTGAACGAGACTTACAACAGACTCGTCCAACTGGTCAATGAACTTAGAAAAATCAAAGTATTCAGGTCCAACTTGGAACTGAATATAAGATTTCTATCCAGCCTGCATCCTGGATGGGAAAAGACAGTGAAGGATGTTAGATCTCGCATTGACTTGGATGAAATTGACCTCTGCACTCTATATGAACACTTGAAGCAATTTGTCAATGAGGTTGCTTGTGCCGAGGATCATCACAGCACAAATCCCCTGGCTCTAGTGATGGAAGCTCAGCCCCGAAGGACAACCACACCACTGAAGAAGAAGAAGAAGAAGAAGAAGGTGGTGGTTGAATCAGACGATGATGAAAGTGATGATGACAAATCTGATCTGGAGGCTGAGCTTGCAGACTTACAGAAGAAGATGGCACTGCTTGCCAAGAGATTTGCAAAGAAGAATAGCTCCTCCAACAATCTTAGAACCTCCTCCTCAAACTACAAACAGAAGAACCATGAACAAAGATCTTCTAGGAAGGCGCCATCAGCTGAAGATGCTCCCAAATGCTACAATTGTGGAAAGGCTGGACATGTCATCAAAGACTGCCGCCTCCCAAAGAAGAAAGATGCAAACTTCTACAAGCAGAAGATGTTGTGGAATAAGCAGAAAATGCTGATGGTGCAGAAAGAAGAAGAAACTTCTGCAATGATTGCTGAAAATGATAACTGGGCAGAAGATACTTCTGATGAGGAGGAGGAGGAAGAAAACTATGCCCTGATGGCACGAGTGGAGGAAGAAGAAAGAAAGGGTGATGCTGCGATCCCCAAAAGTGAATGATCAACAAGCTCTGTAAGTACCTCTCATATTCCTTTAAATAATCAAAATCAGTCCTTACTTGAGAAGGACAATCTACTTAAAGAACTAAAGGAGAGATTAGACAATAATCACAGGGTACTGAAACAGAATCTAGACCAAAAGTCTTCTCTAATTGTTCGACTTGAAATTGCGAAAGATCAGGTCAAAAAGGTGTCCTCAGATTTTGAAAGTTTTGAACTTAAGATTGCTGAATTAACTAAGAAATTTGAGGATAGTGAACGAGAAAAAAAGCACAGCAAAGGCCGAATGCGATTTTTTGCATAATAAGCGAAGAACACTTTTAAACAAAATAAAAGAACTAGAGGATCTAGCTGTTAAAAGAGGTCAGTCTGAAATGACAATTTTTCTTAATCGAATAAAGGATGACCGATTTTACAATCCTAGAATAGGACTGGGCATAACCAACCCATGTAATCTAAAGAAAGTTAACTATCTTCAAATCTATAACAAAGATTACATGGGACTAGGGTTTGGTGAGAAAATGTATTTTCGAAGTGATGATGAAAACGCTGAAGCAGAAGAAGAAAAGAGAAAGAATCCTAAAGCTGCGATTTCCTGTGATTATCCCTCTGTTAATGAAAAACAACTTTCACAAGAAAAATCTAGTTCCTGCTTTAGTGAATGTCTTGACCCTTATGCAAAAGATATTCCACACATATGACATCCTCTAGACCCACCCCCAAGAGTAGGTATCTCTAAACTTGGAGAGGAACCTTGTATTTTTCCTATGGCTCAAAAACTCAAAAACCTCCAGAAAACTCTTGATAACGAGAGAGAGAGATTTGAAACTGAAAAGAGAGGTTTTGAGAAAAACTGGCAGGAACTTCTTCAAAAGTTCAATGAATTAAGTGAGCAGTATCATGCTAAAACAGCCCTTTCTACTTCTAATAATAAGTCTGACAGTTCACACACCTCACCAAAGAAAACAAAGTTTTTACAAGGTTCGTCCACTCATCTCTCTTCTCCTTTGTTTACAGGAAATGAAGTGAAGAAGGAAGGAGAAGAGAAGAATGAGTGGAGGAAGAAGAGGGAGGAAATCGCAGAAGGCAAAAAGAAAGTTTTTGATAATAAAGCCAGTCCTAGATCTAGTTCTATTTTTTACTCTAAAGTTAATTGTAATTCTGTCTCTGAGAAACAAACTTCTAGTAGTTCAGTCTTGAGTCCCAAGCTGGATATTTCTGAGACTTCTTCTAGACATCGTTCAATTCATAATTCAAGTATTGCTTATGGTTATTCTGTTCCAGACCCCCATAATTATGAATGTGATGTGAATGTTGTTAAAGCAAAGCCTCACAGAAAGCTCAAACCAAAAAGGGAAACCGAGAACATAACTTCTAAGGGAATATTTTGTATACCTGATATGAAATATGCTCTTCGAGTTCATTCAAGGAAACATCTTAATCGGCTTTCTAAAGAGGAAATTTTTAAAACCAAACTTAAGAAACAACCATTCAATCACAAAGCTCATGTCTACTCTCCTTCCAAAACTAAAACTGACAGGTGGGTCCCCAAGATAAGACCCACCAAAACTGAAACTGAAAGGTGGGTCCCCAAGATGAGACCTACCAAGCTTGAAATAGAGAGGTGGGTCCCCAAACTCAGACCCACCAAAACTAAAACTGAAAGGTGGGTCCCCAAGAACAGACCCACCAAGACTAAAACGGAAAGGTGGGTTCACAAAAGCAGACCCACCAAAATGGAAACTGCTAAGTGGGCTCCAAAAACCAGACCCATTGCAAAAGCAGATCTGGCTATTGGAGAGTCCACAAGAGAAAGATCCTTTGTTGAAAGAGCTGCTGACCTTGGATCACAGCTAAAAGCAAGATTTAGAAAGGTGTTTTTTGTTAATAAGGAAGGACCCACTCCAAGATGGGTACCTAAACCTGTTTGATTGTTTTGCAGGATGGTCATGTGTGGCACTTAGACTAAGGATGCTCAACCCACATGACCGGAATAAAACACCTGTTGAGCAACTACACCAACTGTTACGGAGGCAATGTCAGATTTGGAAATGATGCCTCATCTCCCATTCTTGGGTATGGGGACGTCATCTATGCCAGTGTTACTATCAAAGATGTTTCATTTGTCAAAGGGCTCAAACACAACTTACTGAGCATTGGGCAATTCTGTGACAATGGGATGGAAGTGAGGTTCTTTGCAAAACAATGCTGTGTTCTAGACAGCATGGGGAATACATTATTAACGTGTTACAGAACATCAAATCTGTACACTATTGATTTGAAAAGCGTTCAATCCACCACTTCCAGCTGTCTGCTGTCCAAAGCTTCAACAGAACAGAACAACCTTTGGCACAAACGTCTCTCCCATCTGAACTTCAAGCATCTATCAACCTTGTCCTCCAAGAAACTTGTCAAGGGGTTTCCTCTGTTAATCCAATCCAGACTGCCTCACTTCATGTGGGCAGAAGCAATCAATACTGCGTGCTTCACCCAGAACAGAACATCAATCCATAAACGTTTCGACAAGACTCCATATGAAATTCTCTTCAACAGAACTCCCGACATCTCTTTCTTCAAGGTTTTTGGCTGCAAGTGCTTCATACTAAATGATCGGACAGAGAGAAGTAAGCTGGACCCCAAAGCCAGAGAAGGCGTGTTTATTGGGTACTCACTGCAGTCCAAAGCTTACAGAGTCTATCTCAGAGACAAGCGCACTGTCATCGAGAGTGTAAATGTTACATTCTATGAAATGGCAGACTTCGCAATCGAACATCTACAGGCTGGTCCATCACATGCTGTACCAGTGGCTTCTGATAAAGTTGAACCAAACACAGAACACGAAGATGTGATTCTCGATTCTCTTTTACGAAACTTCTACGAGAACTCACAATCTCCACCTCCTCCATGCACACCAGCTTCAACATCAACTCCAACAGCAGAGATTCCGCTCCTCACAGGTCCAGACGATGTACCATCCACACCCTCAACCCCTCAATAAAATCTCAGAGGTTTGGATGATCACGGTTTTGCTACAAGTCCAGAATCATCTCCACTGCACACCACAGCTGCTCCAGAGCCCTCAAACTCCTATCAGGACTCGGATCAACCAATCATTACTCCAACTCCTCTAGCTCATGAGAGGAAATGGATGAGAGCACATCCCATTGATCAGGTAATAGGTGATCCTAGTCAAGGTGTGCGCACAAGATCCGCAACGATGAATGAATGCCACTTCGCCTGCTTCCTAAGCCAGTCAGAACCATCAAAGGTCTCCGATGCACTACTTGATCCAGAATGGGTGATTGCGATGCAAGATGAACTCAATCAATTTGACAGACTGGATGTATGGGCACTGGTACCCAAGCCTCAGAGAAAGACTATCATTGGCATGAAGTGGATCTTCAAAAAAAAAGAGATGAAGAAGGGACAGTTGTAAGGAACAAAGCAAGGCTGGTCGCAAAGGGATATAATCAACAGGAAGGCATAGATTATGATGAAACGTTTACGCTCGTAGCCAGAATTGAAGCAATCCGCCTCTTTCTTGCATACGCGGCGCACAAAAACTTCACCGTCTTTCAGATGGACGTGAAAACAGCTTTTCTAAATGGGACTTTATAAGAAGTCTATGTTGCTCAACCTGAAGGATTTGTAGATCCAAAATTCCCAGACCATGTATACAAACTCAAGAAAGCTCTCAATGGGCTGAAACAGGCACCCAGAGCTTGGTACGATGCCTTGACCGAATTTCTGATTGATTCAGGTTTCTCCAAAGGAAAGATTGATACTACTCTGTTTATCAAGCGACAGAACTCTGACATCATTCTGATTCAGATCTATGTCGATGACATCATCTTTGCCTCATCAAATCCGCGCCTATGCCAACATTTTGAGAAACTGATGAAAACAAAGTTCGAGATGAGCATGATGGGTGAACTTAACTTCTTCTTAGGCCTGCAAGTAAGACAACTCTCTGATGGCATTTTCATCAACCACTCAAAATACATTCTGGATATGCTAAAGAGATTCAACATTGAAGGCAAATCTTCCATGACGACCCCTATGTCCCCAAACAATAAACTGGACTCAGATCCCTCCGGGAAGCCAGTTGATGCTACAAATTACAGGGCCATCATTGGATCTTTGCTATACCTCACGTCAAGCAGGCCTGACATTGTTTTCTCCACATGCTTATGTGCTCGGTTTCAAGCTAATCTGAAGGAATCTCATCTGACAGTTGTACGTCGAATTTTAAGATACCTCAAAGGCACGGTGAATCTAGGCCTTTGGTATCCCAAGCATTCAGGCTTTGATCTAGTCGGATACTCGGACGCTGATTTTGCAGGTTGCCGGATGGACCGCAAAAGTACATCGGGAGCTGTCCAATTCTTGGGCGAGAAGCTAGTCTGCTGGTCTTCCAAAAAGCAGAACTGTGTGTCAACATCTACAGCTGAGGCCGAATACGTCGCGGTTGCTAGTTGTTGTTCACAAATATTATGGATGAAGACTCAGCTCTAGGACTACAGTTACACATTCCGCCATATCCCGATCTACAGTGACTCTCAAAGCGCCATCGCCATCACCAGCAATCCTGTTCACCACTCCCGCACCAAACACATTGATCTGCGCTATCATTTCATCAAGGATCACGTGGAGAAAGGAGACATTGATATGTACTTTGTAAGCTCAGAGCTTCAACTGGCTGACTTGTTTACTAAGGCATTGGATGAAAAAAGATTCCAGATCCTGGTCTCCAAGTTGGGCATGTTGAACCTCGAGCCTGTTTAAATTTTGTCTCCACTGATCTGAAAAGTGTGTGTGTGTGGGACTTGTAAAAAGTGTGTGTGAGTGTGATCTGTAAATAGTGTGTGTGCGTTGCATGTGTTGAGGGGGAGAAAATCCGAAAAAGAACAAAAAATAGTGTGCGTTGCATGTGTTGAGGGGGAGAAAATCCGAAAAAGAACAAAAAATAGTGTGCGTGTGTTGCATGTGTTGAGGGGAGAAAATCCGGAAAAGAACAAAAAATAGTGTGTGTGCGTTGCATTTGTACATATTGTTTGTTGCATTTTCTTTGGGGGGGAGAAAAAGAAAAATTTTCACTGTTTGAGGGGGAGCTCTAATTTTTACTGATATTGGGCCTCAAAAATCTTTTTAAAAAGGCATTTTGTTCTATCCCATACTTTCGGGCTCAACTGTTTCGAAAAAGGCCCAATCTTCTCGCGTATATAAAGCCTCGCGAAAAACCCTTCCAATCCTATCTCACTGTATTTTCGCAAACTGTCTTCGCAAATTCAGAGCTCCCTAATCCGTCTTCTTCCCAAATTCTTCTCCATCTCCCGTTTCTTCTTCTCGACTATCCTTACGAAGGTAGTTCATCACTCGAAATCGAAATCCTTAAAATCGAATTCAAACGAAAAATAGTTCTCGCAAATCGCTCATAATCTCTCAAACTCAAAAACAAAAGGGTTTTAGTTTTGATTCAAGGTCGAAATCGTATTGTTTATCGTTTTTCGTATCTCTTGTTTATGTTTTTGCAGGTGGATTCGTCTCTTAGAAATCTATGATCTCGAGATTTAGTTCTCCAGATCTCGAGATCGTCGATTCATCTTCGAGAAAGATCTCAAGATTTGCATCTCGACATCTTGATCTCGAGATTTGAATCTAGAAATCTTGATCTCGAGATTAGCATCTCGACATCTTGATCTCTAGATTTGAATCGCGAAATCTTGATCTCGAGATTTGCATCTCGACATCTTGATCTCGAGATTTGAATCTCGAAATCAAGATCTCGAGATTTGGATCTCGACATCAAGATCTCGAGATTTGAATCTCGACATCAAGATCTCGAGATTTGAATTTCGACATCAAGATCTCGAGATTTGAATCTCGAAATCATGATCTCGAGATTCGGATCTCGAAATTTGGACTTGCAATATTTTTCCAAAAATCCACCTGCACAAATTGTCTGAAACCTGCAAAAACCAAAACTCTTTCAATCTAATCTCAGAGCAATCAAACCAATAACTTATTATGCTGACCTCCTGCTTTTACAGTTCATAATGGCAGGAACATCTCAAACACAGATTGACGATGCCATCTACCCTAAGGGCAAGTGGATCAAGGTGCTGGACAACAACTTCCAGCTAGACCTCACTGTCTTCAAGTGCCAGAACCCGATCATTCCGGCCATAATGAAAGGTCACTATCTCTGGCCTGCACTTCACAACACAAAACCAGTGCCAGAGATATACCTACAACAATTTTGGGGTCACATGCATACTGAATCACCGAAGGATCGCTCCAAAATAAAGACAAAACTGAATGGCATGCGCGTAATCCTGACGCCATCAACTCTGCGATCTACACTAGCGCTGCCAGTTCATGACACTTATGATGCGCAGCCATCCATCCCCGATCTCCTCCAAGACGTGGCAGCTCTCGGCTACACCTCACTACTGCCACAACTGTCAAATTTCAACGGAGCCTCTCCATCACCCGTGGAAAAGTCTGTTCGGGCTGGTGAATAAATGCCTGTCGCCAAAGCATGCCGGATTTGACAAGTGCAACAAGCAGATCCTTCTAATCTTTCACGGCATTGCGTACAACAAAAACTACGACGTGGCACAGCTCTTCTTCTCAGAGCTCATGGACCTGGTCAAAGCAAAGGAGAAAAACAGGCCAGGTACCATCCCATATGCGAGGTGGCTAGGGCTGATTATCAATGACTGCATGGCAGAGCACTCCTACATCCCGAGACGCAGTGCTGATCCACACTACACCGCCCCGAAGCTGCAGTACTTCAAAGCAGACAAAAACCCTGTCTTCGGTCTGCGGATTCCTGGGTTTCTGCTCCAACTCGTCAAATCATCAAATCCGGCAGTCAAACAGTACCAAGAAAATATTGAGAGAACTGTCCCTATGGTTCAGCAAAACCCAGCTGGACCTACCCCGGGGACAAAGCCGAGTGTAGGTAAGGGTCCTAAAAAAGTCCAGAAGCCACAGAAACCAGTGGCCGGTTTGCCCCATGAAGGAAAGTCTGACGACTCTCTAGAGACGAGTCAGATGGCTGAGGGCACCGAAACAGACGCTGAGGAATCTGCCGATGAGTCGTCGAGTGATACTCAAACTAACACTGATGATGAGGCATCCGAGAGCGTGGGTACGGATAGCGAGGAATCTGACTCTGATGGTGATGATAATGAAAGTGAAGACATTGAGCACACCTATGCTCTAATCCGAAAAGGAAAGCTGCCTGTCGAATCTCCAAAGAAGATCACTACTGAAGACGCAGCACCAATAATCGCAGGCAGACCCAAAGTCTTCACCATCAAAGAGCTGAAAAAATCAACAAGCGATCCCAGAGAAACAAACTGCTCCAAGGATGACTATGATGAAGCAGCCCATACTATCAAGAATTCCAAAGATGTCGTTATCCGGGAGAAAAGGGCTAAGATTAAAAATGACAAAGCTGCTAAGTCAAAGCCTCAGCCTCACGTCAGAAAGAGTCTCATAGATAAGGCTGACGAGCACATATTCGCCGGCTGCGATCCATTTATCCAGATAAGCCGAGCCGAATCCCTAAGTACAGGAGCCGATCTTTTCGGTTCCCGGGTAGAAGTCGCAGCATCTGGCTCAACTGCACAAGCACAGCCCTCACCTAGCCACTCGATAGCCTCTCAACAGGCTATCGTTTCAAAAGCACGGGACTCACCCCCCTCACTGGTTCCTTCCGAATCAGTTGAGCGTACAATTGACCTATCGCCCGAGGTCAAAACCCCTTCTTCAAACACATCGAGTCTAGGTGTCACTTTTCCTTCATTTTCTTCATTTTCTAGGACACCTACACTTTTCACAGCACATACAGGTGCACACACCCTGAACGCAACAACCAGAGCCCAAGCTATGACGGTTGGAAGTCCTGCTACGCCTTCAATGATTCCATCATTGCAAGCAGGCCACACATCAGCTATCTTCACTGATGCTGTGACAACAGTTACAACCCCCGTAACTGGGCACCCAACCTTTGAAGACATCAACGTTCTGCTCAATCGCTTCCTAGATTCCACCATCAAAACATGGGTGGAAGATGCAATGACCGCTCTGGCACAAGAATTTAGGACCACCCAAGCGGTTCAGTCTGAACAACCCCCACCCCAACCTTCACCCGAACCCTTCATCTCCCATACACAACCAGTACTCTCCACCCCCTTATCTCACCAATCCATCAACCAAATACCCGTTCCTTCACATTCTCGGGGAACCCAGGATACAGAAATAGTATTCTCCCCACGCCCGACCACAACCTCCATCGATCTCTCCTCACTACCTTTCGAAACCCTGGCATAGGCTTTGCTGGACCATTTCCTGAACATACCCGAAGCCAAACTTACCCTCCATCAGCAAACCATTCTCGAAGCCCTCCTTACTTCCCCTGAAACCAAAAGCAAATGCAAGGACAGTCCTCGTGGTCGCAAACGTTCCCATGAGGACCCTGATGATTCGGATCCTCATGAGGGGGAGAACAAGCGGCCACGACCACTTGAGCAAACTGCTTTACCTAGCCAAACTCCACAGCCCATTCAACCAGAAACCTCTACCAACCAACAGCCACCACCCGCAGCCAAAATCTCTAGCCTGGTCGAGCTAGACGCAACATCCCGAGGCGTATCTCCTAGAGATACCAACCGAGGAGGGGATGGAAGTCCTGATGATGCTACCACTGGTACATCTTTTACATCAGGCCATCAGTTAGAACCTAGTTCAAAGCTGATGACAATGGGAAATCCTAGTGAACCCGGTGTTTCATTCAACAGGCCTCCATCTCCAAAAGGTCAACCTGCCACTACCATTCTGTCGTCAGATGAAATGCATGATCAGCTAGAAGATATCATTATTCACGACAAATGGCCCAGACAATGGACGGAGATGGATCAAATCATGCAGGATGAAGAGTGTGAAGATATGCAGAGGAACTGGTTCCTACGAGAACTCATCAACAAGTGTGCAGAAGATATAATCAGGCTCGAGAACGATGAACGAAAGGAAGGGGAGAACTACAAGGAATCTCAGAAAACACTTGAATCTGTCGTCAGACAATCAGCGGGAAGACTTCCCAAGACTGAGAAACATTGGGACAACGTACGAATCAAAGCCCCATTCCAAGAGGAAATCAGAGAGCGTATTTGGCGTAGACCAGACAAAGTCAAACATCTGAATGAACTGAAACTGCGAGGTCTTACCCATCTCAAAGGAAAACAGGCTGGAGGTCATCTACATATGCTGTTGCAAAGGTCAACCGGTACTCAAAGAGAGCTGATGGAACAAGACTTGAAATCCAAAATTCTCCATATTCATCAAATCCTACAGGTTAAGGCCGAGGATTATCACGGAGTGAAATTCTATTCTTACAAGCTTCAACGCACTGACGGGAGTGAATTTACTTGCCAAGAAAATGATTTCATCATGCTTAAACCAGACGACATCTATCAAATGTTTATGGCATATCGATACCTTCCAGTCAGGCAAAGCAAAACATACAGCGAAGGCCTTGCGCAATCAAAAGATTCATGCTCAGACAAATCAGAGTGCACTCATCTCACGACCTACAGATGGCTATTGAGTGCAACTTGACAAAAACAAATCTTACAAAGCCAAGACTGTATGGTCCAGAACTCGAAGACTTCCCAGCTTACCACATCTTCTTCACACCGCCAGCAGTCACATATCTCAACCACAAGAACGAAAAACGCCTGATGGTGGTTAATGAAATTGAGAAATATTGTGATGGAACGCTGAAGATAATCAAAGAACAGCTGCTAAAGATGAAGGAACAACTAGAGCAAAATCTTCAGGAGGCATCGTCATATGTTCAAAAGGAACACTCTACAGTGGAGACCATTTTAAAAGCCATTGACGATCGTCTAGAAAAGAGAAACATGCTAAGGCTATACGAGCATGCACTGAATATGAGGAAGCACTATTTCAAATCACAGAAGCACTAACAAAGTGGCACTTGATCACAAAGGGGGAGATTGTTGAAGATATTTTAATTGTGAATCAAGTTTGTCATCTATTTTGTAATAGATTAGCTTGATTATTATTCCTTGTATTAAATAGGTGCATTTATTAGGAAGAATATGGGCCAAGTGTTAGGCCCATACTACAGGCTAAAAGCCTTTCACGCCTACATGAACCTCGCCTATAAAAAGGGAGCCGAGGGTTCAGGATTAGGTTAACTTTTTTACTTATTCATTATAGCCTTACGCAAATCTTTCTGTGTACGAGTTCACGGTATATCAAAGAGGGTTCTACATCGATTCATCTGTGTTCATCCTTACGTTTAATCTTCTTTGTTATACTGCTATTCATTGCTGTTACAGAAACAGGGACTATCAACAGTATCCTTTAGCTACCAGCCTTTCTTTATTCCTTACAATGTTGCCATCTTCATCTGCTTTGCTCTTGAACACCCATTTGGTTCCAATGACATTCTGATGCTTTGGTCTAGGAACAAGTTCCCATACTTTGTTCCTTTCAAATTGAGTGAGCTCTTCCTGCATTACATTGATCCAGTTTGAGTCTACAAGAGCTTCTTTCACAGTCATGAGCTCCATCTGAGATATACAACAGGCACACATTGCTTCTCTTCTTGTTGTAGCAGATCTGGTCTGTACACCACTTCTGATCTGTCCAATCACTTAGTTTGGAGGATGATCTCTTAGCCAAGTTAGGTCATGTTCTGATAATGGTTGTCTGGGGCTTTCTTGCTCATCTTCAGATTCTTCATCACTGTCTTTGTCCTGCAAGATGGGATCTGTATGTGAGTTGGTATAGCAGAGTTGGTGGCCAACTCTGGTGTGACCACTTCTAGTGTTTCTTCTAGGTTCACTTCTTTCAGTTTCTCTGTTAGATCTTCAACAGGGTTATGATCATAAAACTTGACATGAATAGATTCTTCAACAAGTAGAGTCCTTTTGTTGAGTATTCTATAGGTTTTGCTTGTGCTTGAGTAGCCTAAGAACATTCCTTCATCAGCTTTCTCTTGGAACACCTTGAGATGTTCCTTTCCATTGTTGAGTACATAGCATTTACATCCAAATGCATGAAAGTAGCTGACGTTGGGTTTTCTCCCTTTCCAAAGTTCATAGGGGGTCTTCTAGTGAGCTTTGTGAATCATGCTCTGATTCTGAGTATAGCATGCAGTGTTGATTGCTTCAGCCCAATATCTGAGAGGTAGACCAGATTCAGCAATCATGGTCCTTGCAGCTTCCTTCAATGTTCTATTCCTTCTTTCTGCAACTCCATTCTGTTGAGGAGTTCTGGCTGCAGAGAGTTGGTGCATGGTTCCATTCTGGTCACAGAAGTCCTTTATGACCTTGTTGACGAACTCTGTTACTTTATCTGATCTGACTGTTTTGACTTTCTGGTTCTGTTTATTCTGCAAAAGGCTCAACAGAGATGGTAGCTTCTGCAGAGTTTCCAAGTGTATTTCTTCAAAAAGATTGTCCAAGTGTATCTTGAGTAGTCATCCACCATGACTAGAGTGTATCTCTTGCCACCTACACTTGGGGTTTCCACCGGTCCAAATAAATCCATGTGGATCAGATTTAAAGGACTTGTAGAAAGATCTCCAGCAATGGGTTTGATCGAAGGGTTTTTTCACTTGTTTTCCTTTCTGGCATGCACTGCACAGGTTCTCCTTCTTGTACACAATGTTGGGAAGCCCATCAACAATGTGATCTCTTGCTAGCTTGTTGATTGTTTTGAAATTCAAGTGGCTCAGCTTCTTGTGCCATTCCCACCTAAGCTTTGAATCTCCTTTGGCTATCAAGCAAATTCCTTCTTTTGCAGTAGACCAATCAACAACATTTTTCTGGTAGCTATCAAAACTACTTCCTTAATTGTCTCATGCTTGACAGAACAACCTTCTTTTGAGAATTCAACAGTGTAACCTTTGTCACAGAACTGGCTAGCACTCATCATATTGAATTTCAGGCCTTTGACATAAGAGACATCACCAATGATTATTTGTTTCTTGATCAGCTTGCCTTTTCCTTTTGTTTGACCTTCCTTGTCATTACCTCCAAATGTAACTCTAGGTCCTTTGCATTTCTGGAACTCTGTTAGGCAACTCTTGTCACCTGTCATGTGCCTGGAGCATCCACTATCAATATACCAATCTTGCTCAGAGATTGCTCCAGCACACAGTTCATGCAAAATTAAAACGAAGATTTGGGTACCCAAGCTATGTTGGGTCCTAGGGGGTCATGCAGTCTTGGCAGCCGATACCACTTTGGTTTCATCAGGTGAAACCTTGGTGGGTGGTACCCATTATCCACCCGGTAGTCATAGTAGACAGAAGTGTGATTCACCTTGGGCAGATGCTTGTGAGGATCATGCTTCATGTTTACGTACTTCTGCATAGCCTTTTTGGTTGGGTAGAAGTCCCATATACTATCAAGAGCTGAGGGGCGGTTAGCTTTGGGCTTCTGAAGTTGACCAGCCAACCTCTTCTGCCTAAAGTTAACTTTCTCTTATTTTTTTTAATCCCGGTTCAAACCACACTGGGTGGGGAAGGTTTTGGGGAAAACCTTCCAAATTTATTAAATTAAGGATTTGAGTACAAGAAGGTTGAATTTACATGTCATGAAACCGATAAAGAAACAATACAAATGAGAGAAACCGAAAGAGAAAAACATCAGCAGTTAAATTTTTTTGAGGGGATCCCCAAAGAAGCAACAATTGATCTGTTATATTTGTTGTGAAATCTCATAGCATTCTTGAGGTAGGGCCTGTATGTTGTTTCCTCCGGACGAGATAACTTGAAACGTTGTAGAGCAGCCGCTAGTTTTTGCGCTGAGTCAAACCTTACGTCAACTGGGTAGAGAAAATAATCCATTTTGTTCTGAGGTTGTTTGGAGCGGCTTCGAGTGATCATGGGATGAGAAGTGTATGTCTGGTGATATTTGCCTCTCTGGTGATCATCTCTGGTGAGGTAGTCATGAGTGTGTCTGGTCGAGTTTTGTCTTTGATTTCTGTTATTTTGAAAACCTTTTCTGTTGTTATGTTTTCTGCCAGGTTCATTATTTTTGAAGACTTGTTTGGGTTGAACCTTTATCTTTTTATTCTCTGGTCTGACTTCCTCATGAACCACCTTGGTACCAGATACACTAGCTTGGCTAATGGGGCTAGAAATCAGTGGCTCTATGACCTTATCTGCTTGAGCAACTCTGGTGCTAAGCATTACAGAAGACTCACCTGATTCTGTTGAGCCATAACCAAGACCAAAACCAATGCCAATTTGTTGGTCAAGTAGTAACCTTTCTATTGAAGACTGGGCCTTCTGGTAGGTGTTATACTTGATCTCAACTGACTCTATTTCTCTTACTCTCTTTAGAAGAGAAACATTTTCAGTTTCCAGCTGATATCTTTCCTTAATGAGAAGATTCATTTTGATCTCAACCTCCTTTCTTATGTCAAGAATCTCAACTTTCAGCTTACTATTTTATTCTTTGACAGAGGAATAAGTGGCTTGGATGGCTTGAAACTCTTCCCAAAATTCAGACATTGTATGTGAATCAAAGGATTTGCCCACCGAAGAAAAACTAGATGTAGAAGTAGAGGTTACCACCTCATCAGATTGACCCATAAGGCATAGGTCTTCAGTTTCTGTATCCAGGCAACAAAATGCCTCATCAGATTCTAATTCTGAACTGGACTCTGTCTCAGAGAGGGGGTCCTTCTCTGGTTGCTCAGTGATGAGTGCCTTCCTTCTTCTGTGTTTGTACTTCTTTTCTCCTTCCTGGCCTTGCCTTTTGGGGACTATGGGGTGTGGGCAGTTGGCTTTGAAATGCCCAGGTTGTCTACAATTGTAGCAGAGAAGCTCTCCACTGCTTTCTGAAGACTTGATCTTCTGGTGTGGCTTTCTGCTAGAGGATGGACTTCTGCCATCCTTTGGCTTCATGAATTTCCTGAACTTCCTGGCAAAAGCAGCCATATATTTGTCATTTAAAAGTATGGAAGGGTCAAAGTTATTTACCTGTGAGGTGCTGGCTGTGAGGGCAGTAGTTGTCCTGTCCTCAACTTCTTCTTTCTCCTCTTCATTCATCTCAAACTCATAAGATTTGAGATCAGAGATGAGTTTCTCAGTGTTGTAGGTCCTGAGATCTTTGTTGTCTCTCATGGCAGTGACCTTCATCTTCCAGGCTGAAGGTAGACCTCTGAGAACCTTTAAGTTGATCGATCTCCTTGGGAGTCAAATCCTTCCCAAGTTCTGAAATCTCAGTAGTGAGGGTGAGCAGGCGTGCATACATCTCAGCTATGCATTCTTTGGGGAGAAGCTGGAAGTCTTCAAACTTCTTCATGGCAATTGTGAACTTGTTGTCTTTCTCCAGCTCATCACCAGCTCCTATCACGGTAAGTGTATCCCAGATAGCCTTAGCAGAGGTGCACTTCTTGATCCTTGTGAAGTATTTGTCATCAATGGCCTTGTACAAAATGTCCTTGTCTATGGACTCAAGGTTGTACTTCCTTCTTTCTTCATTTGACCACTCATGACGAATCTTAGTGATCATTTGGGGTTGACCACCAGCAGCAGTGTATTCAGGATTTACCTTGGTGAACTCAGTGAAAGGACCTGCATCTAGGACTTCCCACATTTCATCGTGTAGTACGCAGAGATGGGCTTTCATGTGTGTCTTCCAGTCATCAAACTTGGTCACTGAAAACATCAAGTTCTTTGAAAGAGTGTTATCCAAAATAAGTGATTAAGAGAGGCTAAAACAAGTGGATCTCTGTTCAGCAAGTAACCTAAAAGATTACAAGAACGAGGAGGCTCTGATACCACTTGTTGGTCCCGTTTACAATGGGAACAGTCTAGAGGGGGGGGGGGGTGAATAGAATGTTCAGGATTTTCAAACTTTTCTCTGAGTCAACTTTGACTTATCAGAAAAGGTCTGGTTCTGGTGATAGAGAAGGTCGAGTTCTGATGGCAGAACAGGACCTGGCAGTGGATTGAGTTCTGTCCGGGTAGCCTCAGGAAAACATTAAGGCGAATGCCTTTCTGATAACTCTTAAGGGAGATCTGCTGTGCACAGAGTCCAACCTTATTGAGTTAAACAGTCAGTATCTTAGGTGCAGAAAATAAATGCGTAAAGTAATTGACACCGTGGTTTTTATAGTGGTTCAAGGAACAACGTGTTCTTCTACTCCACTGTTCCACTAAGCTTGCAAAAACAACAGTTTACAACGCCTTGGTTCCTAGCACTTAAGAAGCACTCCTCGTCTTCTTCAAGTCTAGTTGCCACCCGGGATGCAATCCTTGCTTCCTGATGGCTGGTCTCGTTTCACTGAGTCTCTTGGAAGTATCCCCACTTCACTTACTCCAGCTAGTTTGAGACGTCCATTATTTTTCAAGAAGTATGTAATTTAAGATCTGGTTTCTCCAACGTAGCTTCTTCACAAAAGATGTGTAGTTGAGGCTTTCGAAGTGTTGAGGAACTGGAGGAACGATTCTTTTTACGTTGGAAAGAAAAGATATGGACTTTATAATCTTTTCCAACATTAGGTGTTGCTCGAGATGAAGAGAGTTTTAAGTCCCTTTTGAGCGTTTGAATATATTTTCTTGTAGTAGTATTTGAATCGTTGTTTTTCCAATCCTTCGAAGCGTATCTTATATACTGGGAGCAGTCTCCCCATTGGAGTGTAGAAGACAACTTCATTAAATGCTTGTACTGTTGATTTGACCGCTTGGCCCTTCGACTTGATATTTTGGGGGCGAAGGGATATCCGCATGGTCAATCATCAGCTTTAAATATCTCTTCGTACGTACCACATTAATTGAGCATTTAATGCGTGTACAGTACCATGTTTCCGTCAAATGGCTCCTAGCCGTTAGGGTATTTCCCGTTAGTTTCACGGCCATTGGAATGTGCCTTCGAATTCTGCTAAGTACCAGCAAGTCTGATGAGGCTTTCTTGTTAAAGCTCTGATGTCTGCCTCTGATGCCTATTCTGGTAACCAACTCTGGTGGCTTCTCTAATGAGCAACTCTGGAGAAACTCTAATGAGTGACTCTGATCAGAAGGTCCAAGAGGGTCTCCAGCATGTCGACTATGCGAATACTTACAAATAAAATTCTAATACAAAATTTCTAAAGGGGTACTATCAAATTCTAATTAACCTAGCATCATCAAAATCTAAGTACATTTATTCCTTAGAAATTCCTCAATTCTCAGCATCCCCCAAAAACAGCAACAATAACATGGGAGAAGGACTCCAGAGCGTATACCCGCTTTGGAGATGTTAGGGGGCAATCGTTCCCCAAGATTCGCCCCCCGATGCCATGAGCAGATGCCTTCTCCCCCAAGGCAGCATCGCGCTTCTCCACCGCGCCAACCACCACAACAACAACAACAACAACAACAACCCCTGCACCAGCCAAGGCTCTCACTGCCAAGGCGGCAGGTTGAATCTCCACCATGGCGTCAGTGCTAGGTGGATATTAGGGAGGAGCAGATCCGCCTCCTTACCCAGCAGGTCAATGAGCTGCGGGCCGTAGCAGTAACAACGGCACCGCCACCGCCCCTCAGCACATGGAGCATGACACCCCGCTGGAAGCAGTGGAACTCCAGATCCAGCAATTGCACGCTCAGGTCAACCATGAGCCCGTCACGGTGAGGGTAAGGACTGCTACCCCTTTCACCACCTGGGTAATGCAGGCCCCTATACCCCCAAAGTATAAGGGGCCCAACATCCAACTCTATGGGGGTAAATCTGACCCCAGGAGCATTATACCCACTACCAGTCCGACATGTATATGTTGGGCACTAGCGATGAGTACATTTGCAGGATGTTTCCCTCCACTTTAGAGGGGGGGGGGGGGCATACGAGTGGTTCAACGACCTTCCTGATGAGTCCATTGACTCATGGAGGGATTTGGCCACACGCTTTCTCACCCATTTTGCTGCCAGGGCAAAGACGAAGAGGCACTTCTCCCACTTGTTATCCATCAAGCAGGGCAGGGATGAGCCATTGAGCAAGTTCCTCGAGCGCTGGAACGAAGAAACCTCCAAGGTCTATGGGGCAGACGACAACACCAGTTTGTCCATACTGCAGGAAGTTCTGTGGTCCGGAGCCTTCTCCAGGAGCCTTATCATAGATCCCCCAAGGGATTACAAGCGGGCGCTCCACCGCGGGCAGAACTATGCCTTAGCGTAGGAAGTGCACAGCCGCAAGAGGGCTTAGGAAAATGCTGCCAAGCCCCAAAAGCAGGAGCAGAAGCAGCAGGAGAAGCCGAAGCAGCCGCGGGAGGAAAAGCCCCGCGATGACAATGACAAGCACCGAGGCAGGGGCAACTTTAGAAACAGATGCCCCTGGACTGGTCCCAAGCTGATGGCACCTGAGGTCCTGACGCTGCTGACACATTCTGTCAGCCATATTCTGGAGGTGGATGACCAGGAAGGATTGGTTGTTCGAGACCCACATATTAACGAGATCCAGCTGGGGGACAAATCAAGCCCCTACTGCAAGTTTCACAGGTTTTAGGACCATACAATAGATGAATGCCACACGCTGAAACTGGAGATCGAGAAATTGATCAACCGAGGCTACCTAACACGGATTGTGTGGAAACCGGAATCCGGCCAGAAGCGTGGCCATGAACGCAGGTCCAGGGACAAAGAACGGGAACCAGACCGTTCCCCCAAGAAGAAGGACATTGGGCTGATCTCCTACGATGATTCGGCCGATGATAATAGGCGTAATCAGCGGCGCCAACATGAGGTCCGGATGATCGTCGGAGGAAATACGGGCGGTGACACCGCCTCACAGAGGAAAAAATGGAACAACAAGCTCTACGTGGGGGAAATCACAAACCCCCCACCTGCTTCCAAAAGAGCAAGGTCGGATGTGATCTCATTCACCGACCGTGATCTGCCAGACTTCCTTTCCTCCACAGGGAAGCTTTGGTGGTGAAATGCGAGGTGGACGCGGCCATCATTCATCGCGCCTATGTTGATACAGGATCTTCTGTGAACATCAGGTACATACAAACGTTCCATGAGCTGGACCTCCACCTCAACTCTCTGAGGCCCATCCGAACTCCGCTCTCCCGATTTACCGGTGACTCCATAGACGCCGAGGGCACTATTGAGCTCACACTTAGATTCGGAGATGGATCTCACCACTCTAGGATCCCTGTGGAGTTCGTGGTGGTGCGACTCGAATGCACTCATAATGTTATACTTGGAAGGCCAGCACTGGAGGACCTAGAGGCAGTAATCTCCATGTGGCACCTCTACATGAAATTCCCAACTGAATCCAGGGTCGGCTACTGCAGGGGGAGCCATAAAATAGCCCGGTCTTGCTACATCAAGATGACTAAAAGGATGGCCGCCAGGGACATGTGCATCAACACCATCTCCCAGGTAGCACTTCAAGAAGAAACTCCACGGGCTGAGCCCGTGGATACGCTGGAGACAGTTGTCCTGGACAAGGCTAATCCAGAGAGGGTCGTTCAGATTGGAACAGATCTAAATCCAGGACTGAGGCAATCAATAATCTTTGTTCTTTTTAAATACAAGGTTATCTTCGCACTAGGTCCTGATGAAATGCTGGGAATCAGCCGTGATATAATCACGCATAAGCTATCCGTGGATCCAAACGCGACACCTGTCAAACAGCGCAAGCGGTACCTATCTACGGACAGACGGGAATTTGTCAAGGCTGAGGTGACTATGTTCCTTAGCATAAATCATATCGCCGAAGTTGAATACCTGGATTGGCTAGCAAATGTTGTCCTGGCACCTAAGCCACCAACATTTCGTATGTGCGTCGATTATACCAACCTTAATAAGGCTTGCCCGATGGATCCATTCCCATTATCGAACATCGATCAACTCGTCGATGAGACAGCTGGATGTGAGCTCATGAGCTTCCTGGACGCCTTCCGAGGCTTTGACCAGATTTTCATGAACGAATCCGATGCCCATACAACAGCATTCATGACCCCGGAGGGCATTTTTTGCCATCTAGTCATGGCATTCGGGCTCAAGAACTCAGGTGCTACCTACACCCGTATGGTGGCCAGGGTCTTCAAAGCCGTGCTCGGAAGGACAATGGAGGCATACGTAGATGACATGATAGTCAAAAGCCGCAAAGCTAGCATACATGCTGAAGATCTGGAACAGATCTTCAAAATTATGGACAAAATCAACCTCCAGCTGAACCCCAAGAAGTGCACATTTGCAGTTCGAGGGGGCAAATTCCTGGGCTATATGATAAGCCAGCATGGAATTGAATCGAACCCGGAGAAGGTGCAAGCCATACTCAATATGGAGCCGCCTAGAAATGTCAAAGAGGTCCAAAGGTTAACTGGGAAATTGGCAGCCCTCAACCGATTCCTTTCGAAATCGGCAGAGCGTGCACTGCCTTTCTTCCGAATCATGAGAAAGTCTGCCAAATTTCAGTGGACTCCTGAGTGCCAGATAGCATTCGACGACCTCAAGTGATATCTCATCTCTCCGCCAGTATTATCAAAACCCGAGCATGGGGAGACACTGTACCTCTACCTTGGCGTCAGCCACGAGGCCATGAGCTCGGTCCTAATTCACGAGGAAGAGGGAGCTTAAAAACCCATTTATTACATAAGCAAAACTTTACGCGACGCTGAGCTCCGGTACTCCCCGGTAGAGAAGACTGTACTTGCAGTAGTGTGGACCGTGAAGTGCCTAGCTCACTATTTTCAGGCTCATGCCGTCCATGTTCTCACCCACCAACCACTGGGACAACTGATGCGGAGCCCAACGAGCTCATCCAGGATGGTCAAGTGGGCCGTTTTTCTGAGCCAGTACCAGATCGAGGTCAAACCGAGGCCGACCATCAAGGGCCAAGCACTTGTCGATTTCATGGCAGAATGCACCGCCAGGTATCTCACCCCGACCACCTCAATTGACGAGGACGGTTGGTGGACTCTGCTCACCGACGACTCTTCAGCCACCAAAGCTTGTGGGGGGGTGGAGTCGTACTCATCACTCCCGAGGGCTTCTGAGCTTATTATGTTATACGCTTTGCATTCAAAGTCTCCAATAATGAGGCAGAATATGAAGCCTTACTGTCTGGCCTACGTCTTGCAGCTAACATGCAGGCGGGAAAGCTGAGAGTCAAATGTGATTCAAGGCTCGTGGTCGAGCAAATCAACGGTTCCTGTGAAGCAAAGGAAGCCTGGATGAAAGAATACAAAGCTGTTGCGCTGGAACTCTTAGGAACATTCCAGCTGTACGGAATCTTGCAGATACCAAGGGCTCATAATCAAGAAGCTGACATTTTATCCAAATTGAGCTCGGACGCACCTGAATATATCTACATGATAGCTCAGGTGGAGGAACTGTCAACACCCAGCATACAGTAGACCCTCATCCACCAGGTGCAGGCCACCCGAGGGACTAGACTACCGACCTGAAGGAATACATCGATATTGGCCAACTACCCAAGGGTGAAACCGAGGCTAGGCTGGTCAAACTTCGGGCTCCGACCTATACCATCCTTGATGGCATGTTATACAAAAGATCTTAGAATGGCACGCTCCTGCGCTGCCTCAATGACAATGAGGCCAAGCTGGCCATGGAGGAAGTACATTCTGGGGTCTGCTCTACACATCAGGGCCCCCACACTATGTCCAGAAAGCTCCTTTTGCAGGTATACTTCTGGCCCACCATGGCAAAAGCCTGTGCTCGGATGGCGCGCACTTGTAATGCATGCCAACAATTCCAGAATGCCCCGGGATGCCCAACCGTGAACTATGCTCCCATCAATACAACAATTCCATTTCCTAGGTGGGGCATGGATCTTGTTGGGCAGCTTCCTTGGGGGACAGGCAACAGCATGTGGATTATAGTCGTCGTCGATTACTTCACCATGTGGATAGAAGTAGAACCACTGGCCAGCATAACCGAGGCACAGTGTAGGAAGATTGTCCACAAGAACATCCTCACCCGCTTCGGTGTGCCGCAGCAGCTTATCACAGATAACGGGACCTAGTTTGAGGCCCGGAGTTTCCAGGATACGATGGCCAGTTGGGGAATCAAACACACCGCAACCTCTGTCGCCTACCCACAGTGTAACGGGCAAGTCGAAAATGCCAACCGTACCATCTTGGCGGGCTTGAAAAAGAAGCTCGCGGATGAGGGCGGAGGCTAGGTGGAAGAGCTCCACAACATCCTGTGGGCCTACAGGACAACACCCCGCAGAGCAAAGGGTGAAACTCCATTCTCGCTATGTTACGGCTTCGAGGCTAAAGCCCCTACAGAGGTCACGATACCGACCCAGCGGGTCCTTTCCTATGACCCCGAGCAGAACGAATAGAACATGCAAGTCGATCTCAACTTCATTGATGAAAAAAGGGAGAACACATTTCTGAGGTTAGAAAATTACAGGCGTCAAATCAAAAGCTATTACGACGCTCGAGTCCGAGGTCGGGAGTTCCAAGTGGGGGACTACGTCATTAGGCGACGGGTGGCAAGCCAGCCCACAGAAGGGGGAAAATGGCCAAGAAATTCGAAGGGCCCTACATCATAGTCGCTGTAGTCCGGCCTGGAACTTACAAACTATCAACTCCTAAAGGCACGGAGGTTCCGAGATTATGGAACGTCCACCACCTGGTGAGGTACTACCAGTGACCTAGTGCTGTAAAGGAGACAATAAGCCCCCGCCAAACGGAGACTTTTCACAATCACGGGCATTGGAAATCCGGGGTCACTGCTAGCAGCCTCAGCCGTACACTGTAAACTGTTCACGGCCATCACATCAATCTATAAAAGAGGAATTTAATACACAAGTCTCCCTTAAAGTAATTTATAAGCCTTCCGGCTCGAGCTCAACTCAACGATACGCCGAGGAAACCCCATAAGCCCTCGCAGACACAGGCTGTTCGGCCTACTCCCAGAATGCCGAGGCCTCCCTTTAAGACCTCGATGTCTCCGGGATAACAGTCTCAACGACTCCCAATCTCTTGTGGCCGCCTTATAAGCCCTCTGTTCTTCGGGATAATAGTCTCAACGACTCCCAGTCTCCCGAGGCCACCTTGTAAGCCCTCCGTTCTCCATGGAGAATAGCCCCCAGCAGCTCCCAACATGGTAGGGCAAGGCGTGCATATAAGCCCTTGTACCCTACTCACAAAGTAGGGATAGTAGCCCAACGCGGCTCCCAAATATAAGTCGAGGCATGCATATAAGTCCTTGCACCCCACAATTTTTCGTCTCCCCCTTTAGCATAAAAGGTGGGGGGGGGGGGGGGGGGATAGAGGCAAAGCCAAAGGGTTGGACCAACTAGCGGTCCACTCCTTGAGGAGTAGGTTTCCATGCTTACCGAGTAAGTGTGGGGATGATCCTCCCTAAAGCTGTGGTACTTACCACGAGGCTGGACTAACTGATGGTCCTGACCTTGGTCGAGCACCTCTCACTTCTGACCCCGCAGGGCTCTCGCATGAATCCCGCAGCGCTGAGCTCTAGTTCATATCTCGCGGTCTGGAAGGTGGTCAGCTCCCTAAATTGATGGCGCAACGCCACCGTCTGGAATTAAAGTTCGGCTGCATGCACCTCTCGCTTCCGACCACGCCGGGCTCTCGTACGAATCCCGCATAGCCGAGCTTTAGCCCATATCTCACGGTCTGGAAGGAGGTCGCCCTCAGAATTAATGGCGCAATGCCAAACAGTCTGGAATTAAATTCTGGCTGCACACAATGTGTCGCTGCGAATCTCAGCCGAGCTCGCTCAGAGACCTCGTGGATGGGTCACAACTGTCGGGCCCACCTCTCAAGCTCAGCTGTCCTCTCAGAACTAACCTGCCAGGTTCAGTTTACATGTTACTGCATTTTGGGACAATTTACAAGGAAAAAATGTATATATACAACAATTATTCACGGAAAGTGAAGCAACTGACGCAGTTCTGCCAAAACATTTTCATTACAAACTCGACAAGTGCTCTTGTATAGCACGACCTCAGCCCCGTAAGCAGTGGAGAACTTTAGATAATAAAGTCACCTCACTTATTCACACAACTGTCACCTTCATATTATACTTAATACAAGCCAAATGAAAAGTTTTCTCGAACTACTTTCCTAAGAAAAAACAGTCCCAAAAGGCTTTGTGGTTAAGCGACAGGGCCCCAGACAAAAAAGCTCCAGTGACAAAGGAACTGCACGGCCGAAAGCTCCAATGAAAGCCCCATCAAAAGCTCCAACAGCCAGCAATCATTGCTGCTGACAACGAATCAGTAATGGACCTGTAAAAGTCCATTGCTGCACAAACATATATTAAAATGCAACTTGGACATATGAAAATCCATGGTTGCAGACTAAACAAGGGTGAGTTCCATACTACTGTAAAAAATGCAAGGAACTTATCACGCCTAATTACAGGCAAGGCTAACTATGCAGCCTATGCTGGGAACACTGCTGCAGCTTAGCAAACACATTCTAAACTCGGAACAGAAGAAGGACAGGCCATTTATGGTCTGTCCCCAGACAACAACACCTGTGCAGCATACAAACATGCATGCAAAGTACAAAAAATAAAAAATCGCAGGAGAAAGACACTTTATACACAAGATATATGGAAGGCATTCAAAGTGTTCAAAAGTGTACAGTTACAGGAGCGGCTCAACAGCCAGATTTGCAGAAAGAATAAGGGGAGGGGGAACCTATTCCTTCCTCTTTCTTTTCTTCTTCTTCTTCTTCTTCTTCTTTTCTTGCTCCACTTCCTCTCCCGTTCCGGCCTCTGCTGGCTGCCGCTGGGTGGTCAGGGAATACTCGATGGTTTGGCCACGAACAAGTTCTGGATGCTGCATGGGCTTGGGGAGTTTGTACTTCTTGTGACTAAAATCAGGCAAAGCCTTGGAGAGCTTATCATAAATCTCCTTCTGCATCTTGTACTTCCCATACTCCATAGTCCTCAACAGTTGCTCCTCCATGAACTTCATCCCTGCCGGCGTGGCCAACCAGCTATCAATGTGCTTACCCATTGTACTATGGAGCCAAGCTATTGCAGAAGGAGGAGCCGGATCCCGGGAGTAGGAAGCCTGAAATTCAGAGACGACTGCAGCTTTAGCCATATCAACGGCTAGGGAGTGACCTGCCATGTAATCCTCAAACTTCTTATGCATGGCAGCCTTGTCGGTCTCGAGCTGCACCACCCGGGCTCTATCAAGGCCAGCAGCGACTCGAGCCTCCTCCGATCCAACTCCCTCCTCAGCTTGTCCAGATCATCGTCCTTGGAAGCAATATCAATTTCATGCTCAGAAGCCCGGGCCTGGGCACTCTCGGCCTCCCTGGAAAGTTTTTGAAACTTTTCTAACGCCCAGGCCTGCTTAGCAATTTGGGAACGAGCTTCTTTCAGCTCAAGAGCCACCTTGTCATGCTCTGCCTCCCACTCACCACGCTCGTGAGTAACCACAACAAGCTTGTTGGTCACAGTGGAGCACTGGATCTTGGAGGTGCACAGCTCCGCCTTGACTTCTCCAAGGGACTTCCGAAGTTGGTCCCTCTCCTTCATGGCTTGGGCCGATACGTCCACCATCCTCTTCCACTCAACCTTAGCAATGCGGGCCCTCTCAGCGGCAATAGCTGCCTGGTCCTCGGCAACCCGGGCCCTCTCTTCTTCATGCTATGCATGGGCCTCCGCCTCACTCATGGTCAGGACGGCCTTGTTGGCAGAATCCTTAAGGGCGTCAAACTGGGACTGGCAGTCCTTCAGCCGGATCTCAACATCCTGAGCCCTCCCCTGGAACTCATTCATTTGACTTTGAGAAGCCTCTAGGGCCTGATCTGTTGCTTGCAGGCCATCCTGAAGATCAGACTGCTTCACAGAAGCCCTCCTCGCCTGACGCTCGGCGGCTTCTGTTTTGAGGGTCATCTCATAACCCAGAACGGCGGCCTACAATATCAAGGAAACATGACTAGAAGAAACAAGAGATACGCAAGAGATGAAAAGATTTGTCTTGATTAGAGACCAAATATGTTCAAAATTTTCATCTTTAGAAGAAACTATCAATTTTCTTGAAAAATGTACCTTAAATGGAAAGCTTTCTTCTTCTAAGGTGTATGACTTACTAAGAGTCAAGGCCACTCCTAGGGCGTGGATGCCTTTCATTTGGAAATCTTACATACCACCAAAATTTTCATTCATGCATGGCTGGCTTTTAGAAATAGATTAGCTACTTATGATAATTTACCTTACCTTGATGTGGCGAATATATGCCCTTTTTGTGAGGGTGGTCCGGAAACGGTACCACACCTATTTTTTGAATGTTGCTTTACAGGTCAAGTGTGGGAAAATGTCAAGCAATGGCTAGGACTAACAAGGAGCATGCATACTCTTAGGAGCTCGGTCAAATGGATCAAAAAAGAGCAAAGTGGAGCTAATCTAAAAGCAAAGGCCGTGAGGATAGCATTTTGTTACTCGATATATTGGATTTGGAGATCAAGGAACTCCATTCGGTTTGATGGTGCAAAAGCAAACATTCAAGGAGTTGTAGCCCAAATCAATTTTATGGTCTATAAATTGTTATACTCCTTATATCTGGTCGATATGATTAACTTTTGAAACTGATGGGGTGCTTTGTCTCCCACTTTTTGTCATGCCTTATGGCTAGTTTTGGAGTGGATAGCTAGCTCTCTTTGAGATGGTTATCACGCAGATGGATGGGGAATCCAAATCTTTGGATTGCCTATAGTTTTGGTTTTTGTTTATAGGTTGTACATATACTCTTTTGATGATATATATATTTACATTTCATCAAAAAAAGGGGGAACATGACTACAAAAGCAAAACTAAAGGCAAAATAGATGCATAGAGGAAAGTGGCAAAAGGAACGAACCTTGAGCGCACTGTAGGTGAGCTCCTCCGAGACGCACTGGGTGTCCATCTCCCCCATGATCCCAGTGTCACAGGGCAACCGCAGTTTGGCTAGCAGCTCCATGGCCCTAGCGTTCTCAGAGACAAAGCTCTAGTCATCCCTCAGTGAGAACTGGACTCTGTGCCTCTTCCATTCGCTAGTGGAATCATGTGGCGGCCCACTTCCCTTGGCCACTGAACGTTTCTTCCGGCCACCGGTGGGAGTAGCATCACTGGCCCCTGGGGCGCCTGAGCCCAGACAACTTTGGAACTGCACAACAGTCGCCTTATCTTCATCATCTTCACCTTCATCTGTGGCATCCTCAATGACCACATCAGGTGAAGGAGCGGATGCTTCGTTTGCTGAGGCATTGACAAGCACCACAACATCATCTCGTTGGGCCGCGGCATCATCCTGCTGGGTTCCCTCCTCACCAACAGCATCTGTATCGGGCCCATCCTCGGCGTCCTGAGAGGAGGAAGAGGAACCACTGGATGACGGCTCAGCGTATTTCACGCCAGCAAAGGGTTGAGTCTTCACCCTCCTACCTCCTTGTGCCCGATCAAGGAGATCGAACAGGTTGGCACTACCTGCAACAACATGGTTGACACAATAAGAAAGCAAGGAAGACAGACAACAATCAACAATATTAAGCACCAGGCCATAAATAACTACCTGGAGAGGTCACAGAAGGTTGAGAAGGGGGAGCCAAATCAACCTTGGCCGGATCTACCCTTTTTGAGGGGCTCAACTTCAACCTTTGCGGGATCTACCATTCCCACAGAGGCAGCAACCCCGTAAGAGGACACCCCTTTTTAACGCCTCTTCCTCTCCAACACGGGCTCCTCATCTTCAGAAGACTCATGCCCGCGAGGGGACATATGGACAAATGCCCTCTCCTTATCTGAGGACTGGGGTCCCAAGACATCAGAAGCAGTAGGCCTGTCGGTCCCCCTTTGACCTTGTGCCATAGCCGCAGATGCTGCCAGGGCTGCGGCAAGGTCAGCATCATCTAAACCCTGCTCGATGGCCACATACGCTGCAACAGCGGCAGCAATGTCAGCTTCCTCTTGGGCAGTGGCTCGCACATCACCTTGTGAACCAAAATATCCAACAAGTGCCTTGTTTTTCTATTTTCTATACAAAAATCGCTTAATTTTGATAAGAAAAATAAGTACAAAAATGAACTTATCAAGTTTCATGAATTCAGGTGAAAGCTACAGTTATAATATGTTTGGTGAAATTTTGGGCCAATTGAGCACAAAATGAGTCAATTTGAGTAACAAATAAATCCATATCTAAAGAAGGAAGCAGAATTTCAAAGTGGACCAGAAGGGAAAGTTGAAGAGTACAAAGTACAGAACAAGACGGTCAAAGAAGCCCGAAGGCAGTCAAGTAGGCGGCCAGATCTGACCGCCCTCTGGACCACCTACGCTATTTTTTGAAAGTCAACATTTTGGACTTTGACCGGACCCGGAAAAGACCGAAGGCTGCCAACACCCCCCAAAGGGCGGCCGCCCTCGGTGACCGCCTACGGCACAAGACGAAAAAGCCAACGACCGTCGGTGTGAATAGACGGCAGGCGGCCAGACAGAAACGGCAAGCCACCGCCCTCCGTGACTGCCTGCGGCGATGTGACGTAAGGCACGTTCCGCTGCCGGTGAAAAGACGACATGCGGCCAAATTCAGGCGAAGGGCGGCTGCCCTTCAGACCGCCTACGGGAAAAATTCAGCTATAAATAGCCCGTTTTTTGCTGAACTCAAACACACCTCTTCTAACTCTAAATCAGTTCGAATATCCTCTTTTCATCCTCCATTTCCGCAGCTCCAAGCTCTTTTGGGAGAGAGAAACTTCAAATCTTCATATCTTCTTCATTTTAGCTTCAAGTTGTGAGTTCTTTATATGTATTTTCATCTTCTCAACCAGTAGAATCTGAATCTTTGCTTTGTTTTCTCGATCAGTTCTTCGAATTTTTCCAGAATATTTATCTAGTATTTCGTATTTTCTTCCAAAAATTAAATAAAATAGTTATTGATGTTGAATTCATTCCAATTAATTATATAGTTGTTTACTAGCCTCAAGGTTGTTATTTATCTGAAGGAAGTGAATTTTCACGAAGCACGAGTAATTTTTAATTAATTTCGACAATTAGTTGTTATTATTGCATAAATTTAATTAAATAGCTAAAAATAGAAAAAAAATAACTACGGTCCTAATTCCAGTTTATTCCACTGCAATATCACCCCTGTAGTCAATACAAAATTTATTACGAATTTAAGGTATTTTTAGTTGCCTTTTCCATTTTATAGTTAACATTGGAAAAATTATTAATTAGTTGTTCAATTTATTTACTAGATTGTTGAATGCAAAAATAATGTTTAGTAGTTAAATTTGTTTTGGGCATGAATTGAATAAAGGAATATGGATTGACTTGTTAGCCAAAAAAATTAGGGGTTAAAATTAACTAATTGGACTAGTTATTCAAATTGATGAAATAGTAATTAATAATTGTTAGCCATTTCCATTAATTAAATCTTGGAAATTTATTTCTAACTTGTCTATGAGATTAGAAAATAATTTGAGCCAACCTTATTCAAGCACATTAATAAGACCTAGAAATAGGAAATTTTAATGAAAAGGAATTACATCTTGTCTATGAGAAATAAATTCAATTTGCTTAAATAATGAGTTTAATTAGTTAATGAATTTGGCTGTTTTTATTAATTAAGATATTGGAGGATTAATTCTATCTTGTCTATGAGATTAGAATTTAATTCAAGCCAACTCTTTTTGAATACATTAATGAAACCTAGAAATAGGATAAGTTAATGAGAGTAATTTCTATTCCTGTCTATGAGAAAAGAAATTATTAGTCTAATTTTAGTTTTAATTCCCCTAATTACTAGGCCCAAGAATATATCCATTTCTAATTACTCAATTCATTGCCCTTATTTGCCTCAATCTTGTCATTAATCTTGGAATATTTGATCTTAAGTCTTCATCTTTAAGTTGAAAATTGTTCCTAGCTATAATTTTGCAAATTGGCCTAGTTTAGAAAACAATCACCCTCTTTTGTATTGAAAAAGCTTCCAACGATTAGCGATAGCCCGTGACTAAGACTAAATTAAGAAAAGTCATCCGCCATTCCTCAAGAGACACGATACTCGGGGAAAAACCGAAAGGTTAGACTCCGTTTTACTACAACGCCGCGTAAGCGGGTTATCAAATGGCGCCGTTGCCGGGGAGTGGCACGGTTGTAAGTTGGCTTTTATTATCGGCATAGGCGAACCCGAGTTAGTGAGACTTTCTCTTTTATTTTCTGTTTTTTGTGTGTGTTGTTTTCTCAAGTTTGCAGGATCAGTTTGTAAAATCTCCCTCTTTCAAACATGACAAGTTTCTATCATTTGCTCTCTAACCGAAAGCACATTGAGAAGCCCTGAAAGAAAAAAAATTATCAGGATGAGGGAGAAGCGAACAGTTCATGAAACCTTAACTGTGGACTTTTCTGAGGATGATAGCATCATCATTCCGCCAATCGATGCCACTGATTTTGAGATTAAACCAGATATCATCCAAGTGATATCGATTAATCAATTTAGCAATTTGAAACATGAAGATCCGAGGGTGCATATATTGTAGTTTAATAGAACGTGTCAGACTTTCCGGATCAGTGAAGTTCCAATTGACACTATGAAGCTTATCTTATTCCCATTCTCTCTTCGGGATAAAGCTGTTTGGTGATTAAATTCTTTTCCACCTGGATACTTCACCACCTGGAATGCTCTTCATCAGGCGTTTATGCAGGAGTATTTTCCTCCATCGATGGTTGCAAAAATCAGAGCATCATTTCAAAATTTCCGACAGGCCCCGATGGAAACACTAGGTGAGGCTTGGGATCGATACAAAGGCTTACGGAGAAAGTGTCCTGCACAGTTGATGGATGCTTATGACTTGATGTTCTATTTCTACTATGGACTTCAAGTTGTAAGTAAAAAAAAGTTGGACCATTATTCAAAGATGGGTTCATTTCTCGACATGACATCGAAAGAGAGTAAAACGCTCATGGAGAATGTGATCTCAAGTGCTAAGAACTGGTACTATGAGACATAATCTTCTTCCGAGACTACACTTCAAGGCACCGATCAAATTTCAGCCCTCACAACAATAATTGACAACCTGACAACTCAAGTGAAGAATCTCAAATCACAATCAAGTCAAGTAAATAAGTTGAGTCATTTCATGGAAGTTCAGGAAAGTTTGGTGGATGCTAGTACTGAAGCACCCACAATTGATGAAGAATCCATAGACTAGGGGTGGATATCCACGGAAATGCAAAACTTAACGGGGCTGCAAAATGAGATATTTGATGAAGATGAAGAGATCTTTGAGCCAATTTAAGAAAATGTTGATGCGGAAGACATTTCATGCGAAAGTGATGTTGAAAATGGTGATCTTTTGAAACCATATCTTGCCGAATTTGATGAGGCATCTCACCAAGAGGAGGAATTTGAGATAATCGTGATTGCATCATGTGAAGAATTGAAGAAGAAAACTCCTGAGTTAGTCAATGAAATTGAGGACCTCCTGGATCTACTTTTGGAGACTTTGGATGTGCAAGTTGACCAAGAAAATTCTACACAGAATGAGAAAGAAACAAGTGTGGAGGAGGTCCTTGACTTGCTCCTTGATGTACTTGATACTAGTACAAGGCTCCAAACTATCCAGATTGAGGAGGAGGATCTGGAGAATGAGGATGACTTTCCTTATTTTATTTTACCACCTGAAAATGAGAAAGATGCACAAGCCTTTGTTCTTGCTTGGAGGATTTTGTGAAACAATGGTGGTACACCAGAAGAGTTCTGAGGACCGAGCTGTATGATCCAAGAGTTGGAAGATCAAGAAAAAAGTGGATAAAAGCGTCAAGCTAGTGACGTTAAAGAAGCGCTTTTGGGAGGCAACCCAAGTGTTAAAAATGGAGGTTAAAAAAACTAAAAAAAAGTAAAAATAAAAGAAAAATAAAAAAATGCAAAAAAAGGGATAAACTAAAAAAAATAAAAAAACTGCAAAAAAACCAAAAAAATTCTATTGTTTTGTTTTTCCCACTTGTTGTGTGTTTTGTTTTAATTCACCATTATATTTTGTTTTCTTTAGTTTTTTTTCAGGTTAATCACCGGAGTTCCCCGATGAGATTAAATTTTGACTTGTGCTTGCTCTTTCAAATCTTCTTCAATATTGAGTACAAGGGGAGTACTTCTTTTCTCTATCAATTTTTTTTCCTCCATGTGTGTTTATTTGTGATTCATCTTAAGTGTGAGGAGGGTATGTTTGAAAAAAATTGTTTATTTGCCCTGTTTTATTTTGATTTTATTTGAGACCTCGAGGACGAGGTCTGTTCTCCAAGTGTGAGTAGGGTTTAGAACAAGGCAATGGATTGAACTAGTGTGCATGACAAGAGGTTCAGGTGAACTAAGTTAAGGTGTAATCTACTTTAACTATTTTTTATGAAACTTTTGTTATAACTAATCTTTTTATTACCATTATATTTAAAAAAAATCTTTAATTATTAGTAGATATGCTTGATTTCTACTTTGAAGTTGTGTGCACAAGTTTGGATTTTTGGTTTGAATGGTTGTTCGGTCTTAATTTCTTTTCATGGATATATACAATGCTCCTTGGTTAGCTTAAAATTTAAATTATTTGGATTAGGGAGAATTCTATCCTCGAATGAGGCTCTGCTTTTAGCAATTGATAGAATATCTTTCGCTATTCTGGTTGTACTTGATTATTGATTTGAGAAGTGTCTTCGTTGGGAGTCTCATCTCCGAGACGGGGCGCTGCTCTTCTCATTATCGTATTCAGCGAGAGTTGAGTATATTTTATGAGATAGTCCCACAAATCGATGCTTTAGTTTAACCATAAAATTCATACCAACTTGGCTTGGTTTGTAGCTCCCCCAAGATCATTCTTCAAAAAAAAAACAAAGAAAAAAATGCTAGGGGAGCTAAAAAAAATTATAGAACTGGAGCTTGTGTGTATTTCATGACTAGTTAAGAATAACTGAGGGTTTCTGAATGTGAATGCTGATTTGTGCTCATAACTACTTAGTAGTGATTTTTGCATATATGCTAGTATTAAAGGTTTTTTAATTGGTATGTTGTGTCATAAAAGTTGAGTTATTAATGTGCTTTCATGGAAATATAGTTAGGTAGATTGGAATCTTAGTCTATTGATGATTGATTCTGCGTAATCTTGAGCCCTTGAGTTGTGTGCACTATAAAGAGTTTGCCTTGAAAATATGTTTGAGAGTAGTTTTGTTGTTTGAGGGCAAACAACGCTTAAGTGTGAGGAGATTGAAAAGTCTGATTTGTTCATATATTTTCACTCACTTTTTACAGCGTTTCTTATCAAACTCGGAGCAAATTGTTACATTTTCCGCGTTTTTGTTGCATTTTTATTAATGTTTGAAATTAGAGTTAAATTTACATTTTTGAGTGATTTGTGTTTAATTCAAGTGTTTGGATTGATTTTCGTTTTGCTTTTCAACATCCTACGGAGTATTATATTTCAATGTTTTTTTTAATACAATAAACAAATGAAGTGCATTAATTAATCAAAAGAAAAGCAAAAAAAGAAACTGCAGCTAAGCTGCGTGAAAACAAAGAAAAATAATCAAAAGAAAACAAAACAAAATAAAAAGAAAGACAAGAAAAGAAGGCACCATCACTGCAGCACATGGTGTGGCCAACGGAAGGGACAGGAGCTCCATCAGTTGCAGCCAAAGAAGAAAAGAGATAAATAAAGGAGAGAAGCTGGGGAAAAAAGAGGATTACACACCCCAGCTCTAGTTCGCAGGAGCAAAATCACTCAGCCGTAAGTAGCTCCGGGCAGAAAAAAAAATCCGAGCTGCTAGGAAGAAGATTCGAACTCAAAACACTAAAAAAAAATGGCAGTCTAGGAGAAGAACATAACAGCAGCAACAATTCTGGTTTCATCTTTCCATTTCAAACTTCAATAAGCTTTAAGATTTAATTCCTGTATTATTTCATACTACGAATTTCTGTTTACTTGGATAATTGAGTTGTTAATGATGTTTATTTACTGTTTAATTTCATCTACAAATTACTGTAGCTATTTTATTAATTGTGTTGGTATCTTGATAATTATGTTAGGCTAATTTTTCATGGGGTTTGGATTTGAATAAAGTTAAGGTTAATGGGTGTTCTTGAATATTGAATTAAATTTAGAAAGTTTCTCCAATTTTTAGGACCAGTTGTTTGAGATGAAATGAAAGAGTAATTTGTGAAATTGATCACTTCACTTTTGAATGTTTGGAAAAGTAATTCTTGCTTGTCTACGAGTGTAGAATTAATTTAGCTCACATCTCACACACCCTAAACTAAGCCTAAAAATAGGACATGTTAGGGGAATTAAAATCAAGTTCTTGTCTATGAGAATTAATATGTCACTATTCTTAGATTGGAGAAATTATCCCATTTTTGTTCATAATCCAAAAACACCCAAGATCCTTAATTCCAAATCTAGACCCCCATTTTAATTAGTTAATTTATTGTCACTAGTCACATTAAATTTACCTTTTAGTATTTTATTTTTGAAACTTTACTCATCCACAAATTTGCTTGTTTAATATTTTAATTAGTTAATATTCTCTCTCAAGTTATTTTGCATGTTCACTAGTTTTAGTTTAGTCATTAATGTCATTTAATTAAATTATCTGTTACTACTTTTGTTATTTAATTTTATTTGCTTAATCATTATAACAATTAATCGTTTGAGAAAGCTTGCAACGACTCGTACTAATCGGTGACCGATATTGAAACCAACACCTCCCTCCGTCACTCCTCAGAGACACGAGACTCGGGGATAATCCATACGGAAGGGTTAGACTCCGTTTTACTACAACGCCGCGTAAGCGGGTTATTATGGTTCACCACCCGTAGCAGCCCCCTGGTCCTCAGCAGGAGCCTCGACGTAGAAGATGAAGCCGAGGTCCTTCAACTTCTCCTCGGGCAGGAAAGATGTTATATCCCGATCACCGTAGTTGATGTAGGTGCCCACAGCATTGACAAACCCATCTAACGCACCGGCATCGTGCATATTGAACGAAAGTGCACCTGGGGCAGTAAAGGGAGACCCCGCCTTCCTATCTGTACAGACAAACACAAACTTGTGCTTCCATCCGTGGTGCGACGACGGGGTGTGGTAGAACCCACTCCTACCAGACCGTTGGGAAATAAGGGCATAGCCCTGATTCTCCAGCGAACTGTTAAGTCCGATTTGAAACAGATGCCTAAAAAGGCCGACGCTAACCTCCAGGTCTAGAACCTTGCAGCGCAAGAGGAAGGCGGCAATCAGATAAAACCCATTAGGAGTTACGTGACAAGGGAGCAACCCAACCCAGTTTAGGTACTCCACAAAAAATGGATGCAGCGGGAAACGAAAGCCATGATCCATCGCGTCCAGGTGGACTGTGAAATAACCCGAGGGGCAACAGGACGCCAAACTCCCCGCCTCAGACCTCATGATATCAACGGTGGGACCAGCCATGCGCCTGATTTCGGCCCACTCAACATCGGTAAGGGCGCACACATCCACGAGGGGCTCGTTCTCCGCAAGGGTGCCTACCGCGCCCCCACGCTTCCCCTTGCCACCTCTCCGCCTCCTGAAAGAGCGGAGAGCGGGGACGTCAAACACAGGAGCAACTCCTTTGGCCTCATGCGAATCAGCCCTGTCACCAGTGTTAACGGGAGCGCCATGAGAAGACATCTCCGAAATCTGCAGAAAAATCACAGACATGCAGAGAATCAAAATCGGGGTTAAGGAGCAAAAATCCGACCCCCAAACAAAAATTAAACACTCGAATCAACACCAGCGTGCGATTCCGAGTCCAGAGGTACCAACCTCAACAGCAATGGGGGACTGTAGACCCCCCATTGCTCGCAACACCAGTTTGACGGAAAACCCTCATTCTGGGTTTTCCAGCTAGCCTGCAACGTATTAACACACAAGCAAGCAGAGCCCGAAGACTAACCTGGCAGAAAATTTCGACTAAAGAAACTGAAAATACGGTAGCACTAGCCGGATTAGAAAAGCTCTGAGATTGCTTGGAAACTCTGGAAATTCGAATGCAAAGAAAGCGCAAGGAAGAAAGATGAAAGCTTTCGCCTTTTATACTTCCCTTCAAAATTGAATGGGAAGCTTACACGTGGCGCACAACTCTCCAACCGCCTAAGAAACTAAAACGTTTTTTACAAAGGGCGTGCAAAAAGCGCAATGATGGCGCCGTAAAGTCATTTCAAACGCCATTCCTCGCATTAAATTCTGAGAAGTGGCTATTAATTCAAAGTGTTACAAAAGGAATATGTAAAGATTCCTATTTGTACAAACATCAGCGTTACTACACGCAACGAATTCTCCTAAGTCCACCAAGTATTAAAGACAACTACCTCACCCCCCTCACACTCATACTCTTCCACACTTAGAAAATATTCCAAGTCCACAAGAGTGGGGGACTAGTAGGTGGGGGACTCGGGAACAAAATAAAAAAGCAGCACTACAACGAGCTCAAAACAACATGGCAACCTCGGGATCAGTACCAAGCAGGTATATCTCAAAAAATACAAACTTTGCACAAACACAATGAATTATTTGCAATTTTCGCAAACAAATTTTGTCAACCCACGGTCGGGGCCGTGGATGTAGAAACTAACCCATGAAGCAGGTTTGGGGAACAAAGGACATGAAGCTCGAGCTCGGATCACTTTGCAGCGGGGAGCCGCTTTCCTCTCCGTACTTCATGGCAAGGCGGAGTATACTCTTTTTCCTCCGTTAGGATTTTTTCCCACAAGGTTTTTCCTCAGCGGAGTTTTTAATGAGGTACCCCTTTGTCATGACCGTGGAGAGCGGCACTCCCTGTCGGGCGTGCAAGCCCAAGAAATTGAAGACTTATTCTCTCTCACCTCAAGTTTCACTTTCGCTTTGGAGAGTGGGGGACTCATGATGGAGTATATTCCCGTATACTTTAATCTTTTTGTCATTTTGACTCAAGTTGGTCTTTTGTTTGATTGTTTTTGTGCTAAGAGAAGATAGTAGATTTCGGTTGATTTGGCTGAAAAACTGAGTTAGGAGCCGGCTGAAAAGTTTTCAGCATGCTGCTGATTTTTTAGCAGGCTACTGATTTTTCAGCAGGTTGTTGTTTTTTCAGCACGCTGCTGGTTTTTCCGGATGGCTGCCAATTTCACAAAGGGTTTCAGTTGACTCTTTTCGTACCTTTTCTTTTTATTCTTTTTATTTTGTTTTATGGTACGTTTCTTCTCTTTTTCAGTACTCTTTTATTTTCTTGAGTACTTTATCACTAATATTGGAGCACATTACAATAAACAAAGTAAAACATATACAAGAACTAGTCTAATACAGGAATAATACAAAGAGGGGTGGCATCATCAAAACAACATACATTAGTTATCAAAAATTAGGGGACCTAACAACTACATCCTTTCACAAGCAATTGGATCAAATTCAAGGCTCGTTAATGACCGATCGGACCAGGAACTGGGCCGATTCCAAAACAACTTAACTACTCCTTTTTAGCCGAGTCTACTACTCGTCTAAGGGAGTGGGAGACTCGTGTTGGGATAATGGGCCGGGTCCAAGACTATCGGCCCGTTACGCCCGAGCTTTGGCCCAACCAAGCTCAGAACACAGTCGGGCCAGCGGATATTGGTTCGGGATTATTTAATTACTTATCGGGTTGGCTGGCCCATTAGCATCAGTATTAGTTGATAAATCGGGCCAAGCCCATGTAGCACTTAATCGATGAGCATGTTATATACGCCTATAAATAGGCCACCAACCCCTTGTATTCACCTAAGCTTTTTCTACTATATTGAAATGCTACTAATTTCTCTACCCGAGTTATTTTCTACCAACACCAACGGTTGAGAGTCATTCTCATTTCTCACATTAGATAGCATTTCTCACTTGAACCAAAATCTGCGTAAGTTACTATATTTACTTGTTAAATTTTGTTCTACTTAAATAGGTGGAAAATAAGGCCAACAAGAAACAAGATCAAAATACTTAATTGGATAGAAGAAATGGTCCCAAACGAGAATTATCATATTGTTTGACTAACAAAGATAATATATGAAATTAACTTTATCAGACGTACAACGCCCATGGTGAAAACCAATCACAGTAAATAGTGAAAAATGGTGTAATATACCATAGCGACAATGATACAATCAACAAGCCAAACAATTCCTCCAACTAACATATAGCGATACGCGACGTTCATGGTACACGATCCATCAACAAGGTATGGCGCTATCCCCAACGAATAGCACAGAGCTCCTACAATGAATAAGATCCTGCATGTGGCCTCACATAAGTTACAACAAGCAAATATAACCCCTCTCCTTCCCTCTCCCTTGGAATCGCCCAACCAAACCGGCCTTAAATGCCAATGTAATGTTAACATTTTTCTCTCTCTTTCACTCCAATGGACACCCCTAAACCCTAACAAACTTCATACTTGTGTTATTAGATACTTTAATTGACTACAAAGTGTCTAGACACTTATATTTGGTTATAAGTTTGGACTTTTAGTTTCTTAAATGCAAAGGACATATATGGAGTACTTATTAATTAATGGAGCTTGGTGAATTAAAGCCGTCAATATTTTCAAGAAAATATCACATTATTAAATTTATGGATTATCGGTTTCTATTATTGAGATAAGTAGACAATTTCAGGGTAAATATCATTCCTTATACTTCCTTCGTTCTTTTTTAGTTGCAACATTCCCTTTTTCACGTTTGCCCACTACAAAAAAATTACAGGATTGACACGAAATTTGGCACGAATTTACACATTTTTCGTGCCAAATAGCTCGTGCCAAAGTGTTTTTGGAACGGATTTGGCATATCTCTGCCAAAATCCCCGCCAAATCTCTGTCAAAATCCCTGCTAATCCCATGCTGTTTTGTAGTGGCCAATGCACAGCTTTGACAATCAATATATTTTATTCTCTATTAGTAAAAAACTTTTAAAAATCAGGTTATGAAACTTTGTAATGAGACGAATGCAACAATATTTTTCAAAAAAAATAATTTACATACATTAATAAATAAAATGTAGTCAAAGTAGAATACACGAATAGTGTGTAAATTCCAATGTTGCAACTATTATGATACAGAGGATAATATGTGATATGCTTTAGTAACATTATTCATTTTTCATAATTATTTTCGTTTAAGGAAAGAAAATTAAAGTCCAATTATATTGAATATCACATTCAAAAAGAAATGTGGAAATAATTATTCCATTTTATAATAACTATTTTAAAAATATTTGGAATGTGGCTTAATTATATTATTCTTCAATTTTTTAGATGTTGGAACTATGTGAGAAAACTGAACCAATTCAAGTAAAGGACCAAAATATTGGATCTTAAAAGAATAGAAATTAAAGAAAGTAATTAAGAATTTTAAAATATGAAAAATAAAAAATGATTAAAAATATATTACAAGTCGTACAAATGAAATTAATCAACAGCTCTATGCTTCAATAACTTTATTCATTTTTCATAATTTTGGCTTAAAGAAAGAAAAGTCCAATTATATTGAGTATCACATTCAAAAAGCAATGCGGAAATCGTTGTTCCTTTTGATACGGAGTAATAAAAAAAGGATGGACACCCTATCCATGTCCCCCAACCCCGACCGGACGATACGTTGGGAGAATGTAAATTAGACTATAATTCCAATGTGACAGATAGAGAGTAGAGCTCTATCCCCGGTACTTGCAGAGATCCTATGCATCCTTTTTTAATACGGAGTAATAATAATCTTTGGAATGTTGCATAATTTTTCCTCAATTTTTTAGATGTTGCAACTCGCAAAATCTTGTTCCAAACCTCATTTACCCCAACCACCTTACTGGGCAGAACCTACCAGCCCCCCCCTCCCCCCCGCCATAACCCTAGCGCGAGATTTTGTGTAGAAGAAGAAAGAAGAAGGAGAAGAACAAGGCGGCGGCGACCTCATCTTCACTCACCGGCGCTGGAAGAGATGACAGGAGATCCATGGCCATCCTCCATCGTTAACTGCGCTGGAAGCGAGAAGCAATGCGCAATGACGAGATCGATCGTTTGGACTCCCTATGCGATGGAGATAAATGCTTCGCTGGAAAGGTGATAACTGATCATAAATGCATAGAGATCTTCCGTTTTGATTAATTTAATACACTTTTTTGGAAAATAGAAATATGGTCATATTTTTGGAATTGGAAAGTTCCATGGTAATATATGGGTCATTATTTCTATCACAAACCCATGTACTAATTAAAATGACTTGATTGATTGTATATAAAAAAGTAAATGTATTTATACGATACTTTTTATAAGAGAAAAACTTAATTAATGAATGACAAATAGTGGAAGAGTTTATTTGACCTTTTCCCAAAAATATATTATGACTTCGATACATACCACGAAATTACCAAAAACGTGACGGCATATATCTTCATTGTTTTGGGGCTCCGGTGCGGAGGAGTAGTCCGGTAGGCGGCAAGACCTGACTGAGTAACAAACCAACGAACCCCCACAACTAACACTGCTACGATAATCAAAAGAACCACCGTGAACACTTCCAAATGTGCTGCCGCACCACAAGCATCAGAACTCCCAATGTTATCTTCCTCCTAATAATCCAAATTTCAAAGTGAAGAACACCTTAAATTGTTTAGGTGTGTTTGAATAGGCTTCCTAAAACTGCTTCTATTCTTTGAGAGAACAGAAGCAGATATTGAAGTGTTTGGACAAAAGTTCGAAAGTACTTGTTGGTGCTACAAATTACTTCTAGAAGCAATTTTTTAGATGCTACGTACGGAAGATCACTTCAGAAAAATTGATTTATCGGCTCCTAGGCTATCGGGTGCATACGTATAAATATATAATTTCTCTATATATATATGTCACTGAAACGAAATTATATATGAAAACTACTAAGGAGTAATAATATACATATAAATGGGCGAGTAATTTACATACCTTACCAGATGCATTTTGATACAATGCTGCACCAATCTGTAGAAATCCTGCTATAAGTGCCGCTAGTATGGTCCGAAAAAAATACAAATCTCCATTATCGGCCATTTTAGATAGCTGAGGAATTTAGTTCCACTGCACGATATCTATTATTCGACGAATTTTCTTTTCTTTTTGCTTCGATTTTGGCCAAGTGAAGCGAAATATGAGATGTACAAAACATTGGAGAATAAGACATCTATATATAATGAAGAAATTGCTGAATACGGAGTAAAATATACGGACAAGTTCTAAAGTAAGACTGTAAGACTAAACACATTCTTCACAAAATAAGGCGAATTTATTTAGTTCTTTTAAATAATATTAAATATTAAATACTTATCAAAACAGAAATGAATGCTTTTGAAAATAATACATTGACATTTCTCTTTAAGAACTATGTATAATATGAAAGTTCTTTCAATCTAATTAACTTCGGCTGAATAAATAAAAGAGAAGTTTTCTAAAATAGTATAAGTAATTCAAAATTTTATAATATGAGTACCATAATTTCGCATAATAGTGAGTAATTATTATCATTTTCAAATCATATTATCATATTTTGGCATTACTAGACATTTATATGACAAAATATTAATGTTACAATTCGTAATGATGCTAGAAATGGCTTAGAATTAGAGAAAATATAAAGTTCATATTTTAAAATTTAACACCATTTTTACTCGGAAGGCCGGAAAATAAAACCCTCCGTCCCTTTGGAAAGTTCTCATGAGTAAATGACACGATTTTTTAGGTAAGTGATCAAATAAGCAATTTAGATAAAAAGAGAGGAAAGAGAATATTTAGAAAATGCAAACATATAAAGTATGGAGTAGAATTAATTAAAAGGAGACAAGTTGAGAGAGAGGAAATTGTGACACTTACATGTAATGAGTATGAAAGAGAAATTTGAATAAAAGTGTAATTAAAGAAAGTAAATTATTTCCTAAAATATAATGAGAACTTTTAAATGAAACATCCCAATAAGAAAATTGAGAACTTTGGACGAACCTACTACGAATGAAGTACTACGCGTATTAGTATTTTGGTATTAGAATATGCAGTACTCATATATGATGTATGTGCGTGTGTCATAACTCAAAAGAGACTATTATTTGCGGGCTTTACATGGCACCGCCGTATACAAAGTGTGATTGTAAACAATGATATTGTCGGAAGAAAGGTAAAATTTAACACCGTTTTTACAATTTTACTCGTAAGGCCAAAAAATAATACCCTCCGTCTCGTTGGAAAGTTTTCGTGGATAAATGACACGATCTTTTAGGTAAATGATCAAATAAGCAATTTGGATAAAAAGAGAGAAAATATAATATTTAGAAAAAACAAACATATACTCTGTATATTGGAAGTAATTAAAGGGAAACAAGTTGGAGGAGAGAAAATTGTTACACATACATGTATTGAGTAGGAAAGAGAAACTTGATTAAAAGTGTAATTAAAGAAAGTAAATTATTTTCTAAAATATAATGAAAACTTTTAAATGGAATATACAAATGAAAAGTTGGAACTTTCCGCGGGGACTAGTATACGACTACTATGAATGAAATACTACGCGTATTACTCATCCTTTAATGGAGAATTTTGCCCGTCATGGAATACGTGTGCGTGTCATAACTCAAAAGAGTATTATTTGCGGGCTTTACATGGCACCGCCGTATACAAAGTGTGATGGTAAACAATGATATTGCGGGAAGAAAGGTAAAATTTTACCACATAGATAAATAAAAAAAATGAATATCTCATCCGTGAACTCAGCACCTCTAACTTTTATGGCATGACGTTTTCTACTCGGTGAGACACCCACCCCCGGTCATGAAAAAATTTAAAGGCAAAAGTACGGAAAAGACACGTATGGTTGGACCCGTTTTTAGATAGGGTCATGTGTTTCTTTTTTTTGTCAAAATGGTTCATGTGTTTGAATTCTATTATTACAAGAGGGTCACGTCGTTAAAAAACGTCTGAAAAAGACGGTTAATATATAGTAACTCCAATTTTCAGAAGTGCTCAGAAAATTAAAACAAAAATACCGGAAGGTGCGCATCGTCAAGATGACCTCCAAACCACCTTCGCCTTTGGATTTCTCGGATCAGTTTGAATTATTTTTTAAAAATGATTTCACAAATATCACTTTTCTGATGGACTTTTCGGTTATAAGGGTGGCTGGAAACAAAAAAGAAAGATAGCCCACCGATCGTCTTGTTGAGACGCACCTTCTGGTATTTTTCATTTAATTTTTAGGACACTTTAAAAAATTGGAATTACTATTAACCGTTGATGGGATATTAAGGTCCGACCCAATACGGCGGCCCAAAATATCCCTGAAGCGTAGGCGCAAGGTAAGGCCCAGGGAGAATCATCAGGCCCGAACGGCAGGCCCCGTTCGGCACATCCCGCACGAGATATAATTACTACTTGAGTAATTAGCTTATTCCTGATTGATGGCTTAGCTAGACTTAATCCCGAACGAACATTGCTAGAGTAACCGACTGCAGGTAAGTGGCATGGGAGACAACCAATCATATTAGAGCACCCCATATCCCCATCTAGTATAAATAACAGTATTTAATTCATTGTAAGGGTTAACATTTGTTTACTCTCTAGATCTAATAGCATTCTAACCCTTGTATTAGCCTTTGGACCAGAACTGCCGTTCGGCCATTTCTGTGTAATTGTTATTACTGCGTTAATACAAGCTGAGTTATTTGAGTAGTTGAATCAGATTTTATATTTTCTTTTATACACTTCACTGTAGCAAATCGCATCCTAGATCCAAGGTTGGTGTTGGGCCTTCGGGTCGTTCGGGACTTAACCTCAACATTGGCGCCGTCTGTGAAAAACGTTTACTAAAAGTTTCCAAAGCAAAAGACTGATTTAAGCAAATCTAGACACATCAACATGGACAGAATGACATCTGAAACTACCCATGGTACTTCCGGGGGACAGGGGGCAGCAGATCCTCCGGAACCTGGGCAACGGAGAGTCGCACCAGCGGTAGCTAGAGTCAGGAATATGATGGAGATCTCACCCATTTAATCACTGAAGACGCAAGAAGAGATCCTCGGGTGATGAGGAAAATGGCAGAAACTATGCACCAGATGGCTAATGAACATGATGATGGTTATTCTACGTACACCGGGGACACCGAGTATTCAACTCCCTCACCAATTCATAGCATGCAGCCGCTGCATTCGTATACCGAGGAGACATAGTCGACACGGGCTTCAGTCTACTCACGGTTGAGGCAAGGAGGGCGCCGAAGGGCCCATACTCCCGGGTACCGACAACATACACCCTCTGACCCTCGGACCATACCCCGTTCGTGACTAGGAAGGAGGTTGAGTACAGGGAGCGAACCCCAGTAATTTAGGAGTAATAATATACATATAAATGGGCAAGTAATTTTTGTCTTTTCATATGGTAGGTGATGGAGTGCAAAAACAAAGATTTTTAAAAACGGTGTGCAAAGTTCAATTTAGACAATAATATGGGGTGCAAACTCAAATTACCCCTAAAATTTAACTGCGTAAGTGCATATGTATGTTAAAGTTTTTTTGATTTGATTATTGTTACTCAATACTTAAATTACATCATTGATAATAGTTAATAGATTTATAGATTATGATTTTATGCTTCACCATTTAGGTTTTTTATTATATGTAATTTTATTTTGTATTCATATATAGGGCCTGAAATTTGTGTTTGTAATCGGGACCTCCAAATTGATTAGACGCCTGCATGTTGATACAATGCTGCAACAATGGGTAGACCTCCTGCTATAAATCCCACTACCATGGTCCGCAAAAAATACAAATCTCCATTATCGGCCATCTTAGATAGCTGAGGAATTTAGTTCCACGATATTTATTCGACGAATTTTCTTTCTTTGTTTTTGCTTCGATTTTGGCCAAGCCAAGCGAAAAATGAGATGTAAAAAAACATTGGAGAATAAGACATCCATATATAATGAAGAAATTGTTGAATGCGGAGTATAAGAGTAAGAGTAAAATATACGGACAAGTTCTAAAGTAAGACTAAACACATTCTTCATAAAATAAGGCCTATTTATTTAGTCCTTTTAAATAATATTAAATATTAAATACTTATCAAAATAGAAATGAATGATTTTGAAAAAATACATTGACATTTCTCTGTAAGAACTATAGAATATTTAACTTTCATCCTATTCTAGGATCAGAATTAACTTCAGCTCAATAAATAAGAGAAATTTTCTAAAATAGAAAGTAAAAATAATTTGAAATTTTATAATATGAGTAACATAATTTTGCAAAATAATGAGTGATTATTATCATTTTGAAATCATATATATTATCATTTTTTGGCATTATTAGACATTTATATAGCAAAATATTAATGTTACATTTCTTATGATAGCAATGGCTTATAATTTAATGAGTTTTTTTTAATTAATGCTACTTAATTAATTAATTACGAAAAAAATGTTGGGTTAAAAGTATTTACGGAAGTACTGCTGGGTTTAACCGTGGTAGGGGTAAGTCGCCAAACGGTTTGGCGACTTATAAGTCGCCCAACCGTTGGGCGACTTACCTCTTAAACATAAGTCGTGTTGGGACAGATAGAAGGCAACATTTCCCCCAAATCCCCAAAACTCCCAAACCCTCTGCAGCTCCCCGACTCCGGCGAAGTGCGGCGACCCACCTCCCCCGACTCCGGCGAAGGTTAATCTCCGGCGAGCGAAGGCAAGGCCTCCATATCTTGTCAATACTACTTCCCTTTCATCTTCTTCAACACTCTAGGTAAAGAAATATCTCCAATTTATCTCATTTTTCATTTTAGGGTTTAAAATATAGAAAATTGGAATTTGTGAATTAGGAATTCATTTGTGAATTGATTTGTTGTGTAATGTGAATATGTATGAAGTGTTGTATGTTGATGTTGAATTCATTGTTATGTAATGTAGTTTTGGAGGTATGAATTGAAGTTTGTTAAATTTTTGAACTTTATTAATGCTAAAAAATTTAAGGTGAGATAACAAAGAAATCTTCATTTAAATCCACGCGTATTAACGAATTAAGAGTGGAAATGATAATTTGAACTTTATTAATGCTAAAAAAATTAAGGTGTGATGAGTTCTTCGAGTGCTGAGTCCTTGTCGATGGATGCAACAAGGCGATTTAAGAGGTGTGACTGTGGACTCCAAGCACCAGTGTGGACTGCTACAACAGACAAAAACAGGGGAAAAGATTTTATGGGTGGGGTCGTTTCTTGAGTGGTCAAAAGTGCAATTTCTTTGAATGGGTTGAGGATGAAGAATGTGGCACTTGCCTGAGACGGATAGAGACCTTGCTTCAGAAGATTACAAGTGTTGAAGAGAATTTCCGAATGAAAGAATTCGAGATGCAAGCTGAAATCAAGTGTCGTGTTCGTGGAATTGGTCTTTTGAAACTCCAAAATATGGAAGAGGAACTCAAGATGTCAAAGAAAGGCAATGGAACTTTCTCCTGGAATGTAGTGTGGTTCGGGTTGTTTGTTATCGGCTTGCTGGGAAGTAGGATATATTAGCATATGTTGTAATGTTGTAATGAAGTGTTTGTTCGGGTTGGTTGTATTGTTGTAATGAAGATTATGAATTTAGTTTTCAAGCTTATGGTCTTTTTGAAGCATAACAGCTGTATTGAAATGTAGACTTAAATTTTGGTATTTTGATATTGAAATGTGAGTTGTTTGTGAATTTTGACTTTTGGATATATTTGTTTGTAGTTTTTTCTATTGAAAATTTGAATGTGTATATTGAAAATTCTTTTTTTTTAAATTGATAAAATGGATGATTAAAAAAATTAGTATAATATTTAAAATTAACTAATACGATTTTAATTGTTAGTAGGCATGTATGTGACAGCGGATCCTGGGCCGAGTGATCGTTCTGTCCTGACATTGCAGGCCTCACACAGGAGTGAGGGTGTGTGGCTTGGCCTCGATGTTCAGGTGGATAGGTGCCGCGAGCACATGCGCGGTTTGTCGCATATGCACGTGGACGACAGAGTACTTGCATATGTTCGTGCTGCGGGTTTTTATGGTCTGCACAGATTGGTGGCTACTGTCCCTCTCGATAGAGCGCTACTCACTGCTCTTCTTGAGCGTTGGAGACAGGAGACACACACATTTCACCTCCCTGTTGGTGAGGTGACAGTGACCTTGGGAGATGTTGTTGTACTTACTGGGCTACAGGTTCATGGGAGAGCTGTTACAGGCACTGCTTGTCGACAGTGGGTAGATGAATGTGAGCGCTTGTTAGGTGTCCGCCCCATTCTTCGGACTGACCTTCAGGGGTCATCCCTGAGGATGCCATGGTTGAGGGAGCACTTCCAGGTGCTTCATCCGGACGCTGATGAGGTGATGATCCAGCAGCATGTGCGAGCATATATCTTAATGATGATGGGAGCCTCCATTTTCGTTGACAAGAGCGGAAATGAGGTTCAGGTGCTGCACTTGCCATTGCCCTAGAGAGGTTTGATGTAGCAGCACAGTTCAACTGGGGTAGTGCCACGCTGGCCTATCTCTACAGACAGCTGTGTCGCGGCTGCCATAGAGGGAGCACAGAGCTTGGAGGATTTTTGCTACTCCTCCAGATTTGGTCATGGGAGTATATCCACATTGGACATCCCATTGTAGTCGCATATCATGGCATTGATGGACACCCACTCCCTGGTCAGCCTCCACGTCTTCTGGGACCACATCATGTACAGGGCGAGGACCCTCTAGGCCGTAGGTATGTTTTCAATCGTTAGTATTTATGTTATTGTATGTTGAATGTAAGTATATTAATAATATCCATATTAATGAAACGGTTACATGAATGGTTAGATGGCTATTTGCTGGTCTAAGTCGCATGTCATCCGTTACTGGGCTCGGTGTCTACAGGGATGCATTTGATCGGATGTCTGAGGATCAGGTATGGTGTGGGTAATATAACATTAACTATAAAATGTATAGCATAAATACTAATTTTGTATCTTTATAAAACAGATTACATGGATGCCCTATACAGCTGAGATGTTTGTAGAGTTGCCCCCAGCTTTACGAGAGCATACTGACATATGGCGAGCACGTGTGCCGTTGATATGTTTTGACATTGTTGAGTTTCATTTGCCTGATCGAGTCTTGCGACAGTTTGGGTTTGAGCAGGTCATTCCACGGCCTATCGACACTTATGTGGAGCTTCATAGGCTGGATAGGCGTGGGAAGCATTCGGAGGATTGGGCACTCAGACATGTCCGATACGTCACTATGTGGGACAGGCGAGCTGGGCTAGTTGTGACTGGGACACCAACATTTGTCCCATCTGTTTCAGGAGACTACATGGGATGGTATTACAACATCACTTGTTTGTTTGTGTCTCTTTCGTTCAGACGGCCATCTTATACACATGTCCCCATCTCAGGAGATGGCATCGACGTCTAGTGCAGTGGCGGCTTCATCATCCCAGACGCAGCATGAGAGAGTGGTTCTTCAACCACGACCACGGCGTAGGCGTAGACATCAGCAACAATATCTCCATGACCAAGATGATCAAGATGACCATGAGAACTTGTAGTTTGCCTTTTGTATTGCACTTTTTCTTGTACAGTAGATGTTGTAGGAACAATTTACAGCATTTTACGTATGTTCTCTTCTAAACTCTTGCATGTTGTCTTGATGTGTTCGAGTATGAATATTAGATGGCAGTAGTTGTTGGTCACAATTATTGTTCTCTCGAGCTTAAATAAGACGGAATTTCCAAAATAAAAGCAAAAACCTCAACTAACTGATTACAATAGATTATTTAAATATTATTATTAGATTATTATATTATTTAAGTCGTAAAAAACTCCTATTATTTAAATATTCAAAAACCAATTCGAAAAAAAACTCATTATTTAAATATTCTTATTAGATTATTATACTATTATATTATAAAAATCTAAAGGGAAAGTCGCCCAACGGTATAAGTCGCCCAACCGTTGGGCGACTTTCCCCGACCATGGTTAAACCCAACAGTAGATCAGTAATTTTTTTTTTCCATCATTATTTTCGTAATTAAATAATTAATTAACATTAATTCGAAAATAAAACTCTAATTTAACATCATTTTTACTCGGAGGGTGCTGTGATGGATTACATATGTGATGTGTCAAAACTCAAAAGAGACTTAGGGGTTGTTTACTTTTTTTGCATTAAGTCCTGTCTGGATTAAGATGTCTATCTGGATTAAGACGTCTGTTTGGGTTAAGTCATAGTAGAATAACAAGTTATTTACTTTGAGTGCTGAATGTGTAGTCTGAATTAAATCAAATGACTAATTTACCCTTCTGAGTTCTGTCTATGATACATGACATCGCCGTATACGAAGTGTGATGGTAAACAATGATGTTGCCAAAAGAAAGGTAAAATTTTGCCGCATACGTAAAAAAAATTACATCTCATCGTTGAGAGCACTAGGATCGGATTGTACATAAGTTTTTGAAAGATTTCCCGAGAATAAAAATGTTTTCAAATTCTAATATAGCATCATCATGTTTTTTAATTCCTGAATCAGAGTAAATTTATGTCAAGTTTGACATTACTAGGCATTTAAACATGACATTTTTTTTCTAAATTTGGCAGAATTACTCCTATTTAAGGAACAAAAACATGAAAGTCCTATTTTGTAATTTCAAAACGTTTTTACTCCTATGTAGCGCAACTTCTATAAGGTTTTATCTTGAGTTGAACTCAGCACCTCTCTCTTAGACTATTTGAAGTGGTGTAGTATTAGGAGTCCAAAATGTTAAAGATGAAATTTTTGGACTACTAATTCTGGTAGTCTAAATGGGGTATTAAAAATGAGAAAAGAGATGGAGGGTGTTAGAAATAGAGGGTGGATCGATAGAAGTGGTAAAAGGAAAAACAAAAGAAATGGGGAAGGGAGAGGCGGAAGATGCATTGCATAGATGTGGGGATGACATCATCCTTGCATCATCCCTGCATCATTATAATCCCAATTTTTTTTAAATTTTATTAATTTTTTATTTGTTCTCCAAATTTCTCAAAAAAATATATCAATATTAATGAATTTTTATGATCTTTTATGTGATACAAATATGTAGCATATAAAATGAAAAAATTGAAATGTTAACTATTGAAATTTTCTTGAACGCGAAAGAACACGAAACACAAGTTTTTAATTCGTAGAGCCTCCAAATATAACTGAATATTCCATGATCAAATTTTACTTGAACTAAGTTCCTTTTTTGTTAACCGAAAAACGTAAAAAAAAATGAAATTGATTTATTTTTACATCGAAATGTGTAATTTTTATTTCACAACTATTTAGGTAAAAAATTAAAAGGAAAACATTACTTATACTAATTTAATTCATGTTTTACTAAATTGATATGTAAAAAATTTTACAGAGTATATTTTATTGACGGTGTTGGAATGCATTTTTTCGTATGGATAGAGTCCATTTTTGACATTTAGACTCTCACGCCATCCCAAATGCTATGTTGTAAAAACCGGACCAATGAGCGACCCGGTCAAGTGACTGGGTCATGGGTCATCCCGGACCCGGTGGGTCAACCCGGTCAATGTCGGAAAACCGATTAACGATTATACGTCTATATAATAATAATAAATATATAATTATATACAAGAAAAAATGACCCTAATATTAGTATCCGTGTTTTGATTTCCAAAAGTATGACCTATTTATTTTTTTCCTTTAATGTGACCCTCGGTTCGTATCTTCTTCTTCGTTGCAGAGATTCTTCTTCATTCAGCACTTCTACTTCTCCCATGGCAGCACATGCTTCTTCTTCCCTAATGTAACGGACAATCTCCAACGCGACTCTTTGCCTTCACTTCTGCCCCCTCATCCGTTCGTTTCTTCTTCGCACATTGCACCAGCACAAGCATCAACGCAGTTTTCCAGTCCTTCCCAACACCAAGCAAGGTTTCTTCTTCCCCATCGACTCCAGCTTCAACACACGTCGCCGCCTTACATCGCTGTCCTGCCGCAACTCTTCTATTTCTTAAATTTTCTGTCCATATTTCTAGATCTATGGTGACGATCCAGATCTCTTCGCATATTGCTGCTCTGCTTCATTTCCATCCGCGAATCTAGATCTATATCTAGATCTAGATTGGTTCTTCTTCCAGCCATTTTTTCTTCATATTGGAGTCGGAAGGGGTTGCGAGAGGCGAAGGACGAGCCCAGGGTGGGGCCATGGGCGTGGCATGTAGGGGCTGGTCGGACAATGACAAGGTTGCGGGTATAATTGCGAGTACGGGAAGGCTATGACGGGTTTGTGGGGCAGGGAGCGTCGGTGGCCGGAGCTGGGACACGGGGGTGGCTGGAGGCTGGGTGGCAGCGGTGGCTGAGCCAGGCATCTCACTGGTGACCTAGGAAAAGGACAGGCATGGCCCGCAGACTGGTCGGGTTTTGTATTGTCACTAGCGGTGTTGGCCGGAGGCGGGACGGTGGGAGTCACTGGCCGAGGGATGGCGGCAATCACTGTCCGGGGGCGGCGACAATCACTGTCCGGGGGCGGCGACAGTCACTGGTTAGAGGGCGGAGGCAGTCACTGGTCGACGGGTCCGCGGCAGTCACTGGTGACGCGACATCAGTCACTGGCGAGGCGACGTCACTGACCGGGGGCGGCAGTCACTGGCCGGTGAGTGGGCTTTCTCTTTGGCCGATGAGCAGGCAGTCACCATCACCGCAGTCACTTTGGTCGGTGAGCAGTGGTCACTATGGCCGGTAGGCGGGAGTCACTATGGCCAGCGGAGTCACTATGGCCAGAGTCATGAGATAGTGACTAGCGGCGGCGGTGCCGACTTCGGCGGCGGCGGTGCAGGCCTCGGAGGCGGCACCGGTAATGGTGGTGGTTTCGGCGGTAGCGGCGTTGCTACGGTCGACGGTCATAGGACTACTAATCAAATATATAAAATGAATATTAAAATAATAAATGTATGATTAAATACAAGAAATAATGACTTTTAGTCACATTTTTTGAAAAATTTAAAATAGGTCACAAATTTGTATTTTTCATTCATTTTAGTAATATTGGAATAAAAAGGCCTATATACAAAATTATAATAAAAAGTAGTTATTAATCATGATAATCAACTAACAATACTACTTATTAAGCATTTAATACACTCTCATAATATTTCAAAGTATAATTTTGATCCTATAAAAATATATAATGATATTTTTATTTGTATTATACATTTATATTATAATTTGGCATGATTTTCATTCTTAAATAAATATATAAATATATTACATAGTTTTTCTTTTTAGGGTATTGAAATTGCAATTTTATTGGTTTAAAAAATGCATTAAAATTAAAAAGAAATTACTTTTTTTGGAAGAGCACCCAAAATCGGGTTTTCCCGGTTTTTTCAGGTTTCTTGGGTCCGGCTCAGCCGGGTTTTACCGGTTTTTGGCCATTTCCGGGTTTTGAACAAACCGAATCGGTTTTTTGTCTGGGTCGCCGGTAGAGCTGTCAAACGGGCCAACTCGGTCCAACCCGACCTGACCCGTGACGGGTTATGGTCTATGTGGGTTGGGTCGGGCCAGCCCGTTTAATGACGGGTCAGAATTTCTACAACCCTAACCCAACCCACCTAACCCGTGGGTTAAACAGGTAGGCCCGCGGGCCAATATGTGAAAAAATATGTAACAAAAAAATTAAAAACAATTACCCGAAAGTATAAATTTATATTAGTAAGTAGTAACAAGGGAAATATAAAAAATCAAAATACTAAAAATTCAATACTTGTGAAGTCAAATTAAAAAATATTAAATACTAGTTATACGAGAATTTGAAAACTATAAGAGGGTATGCGACAAAAATACTCATTGTATAAAAATAAAGATCTACATAAACCTTTTGGTTAATTATTTGTAAATAATGACTACTAATTCTTAAATACTGTATCGAACTTCACATAAAATATATGTTTCAACATTTTATTTGAATATTTATTATTGAAATAAATATTGTTTTGCCATGGTTGTAATTTTTTATTTGTAATTATAATAGTATTGGTAGTAAAAGGATAATATTTAAGATAATAAAATTTAAAACTATATTTTTTTATATTGGCCCGCGGGCCAACCCGCAACCCGGTGGGCCAACCCACTTAAACCCACAACCCGCGTGGGTTGACCCGTGAAACCCGCGAACTAAATGGGTCAGAAATTTTCAACCCTAACCCACCAATAAATGGGTTTAAACGGGTCAGCCCGCGGGTTTCGGCCCATTTTGACGGCTCTAGTCGCCGGGTTCCGGATCGATCCGGCCGGGTCGGGTGGGTTTTTTAAACATAGCCCAAATGGTCTTATGGACAATCTTTTGGCCCTTTAATTTCTACCAGGTGAGTTACACCACGGTCATGACAAAACTCCAAAGAGCGGACATCAAATTACTCTGTTCATTGTCAATCACGTCTTTCTTTTGCTACTTGTCTTACTAATATTTTCTATTACGAAATTTGATAAAGTTTATGTATTTTGGTTCTAAGTTCTAATTCATTTTTACTATTTTATTCTTATTTTATCAATTCAATTTAATTTCAGTCACATAAATCTTTTTTCCTTAATAACAACACAACATTCTCATGTCCCAATGGGGATGTAGGTAATATTTTTTAGTGGAGTTTAAATTTTTTCTTGTCAATGAAAAGATTATATTTCAAATATATTTTATTTATAAAATACAGAAAAAATATGAAAAAAATTCTAAAATGATTCTCTATATAGTAACTTGTTGAATTCTCACACATGAACCTTGTGAAGGAATTAAGTGTTATATTAAGATCTGGATTACTCCTCCTATCAGGTTGACCTTTTAGGATAGAACTCCAAATCTTGACATGGTATCAGAGCCAAATCAATCCATGGCGCAGACCCCCTATTTAAAAGAATGATGATACGATTATAAAAAATGCCAATAACAATTCGATAAAAAAATGAATGACGGCTTGATCGAGACGAAGTGTCTGGTCGTGAGGAGGAGTGTTGAATTCTCACACATGAAACTTGTGAAGGAATTAAGTGTTATATTAAGATCTGGATTACTCCTCCTATCAGGTTGACTTTTAGGATGAAACTCCAGATTTTGCAGTTCGTATACCGTGGGAGCAGCCCACCGTGAGCATGCTACTCCCACAGACAAAAATGCGCGTTACTATCCACGCGGGTGAACAATAACTTTTTTCTTCCATTCTACAATAGCAGAATAATGTAACTCACATGTAAAAAATGTAACTCACGCTGATAAGAAATGTAACTGCAGGCAAGTGAAAATGTAACTTGTTTAATACGGATTATAAGAAATAAAACATTGAATCCAATGAAAACAGGGAGTCTAATTTCTCAATTACGTTACGTAAATAGTCAATATGTTTGTTTTTAATATTGAGGCCATAAATAATGTTTTTTCTTAATGGCAAAAAAATTATATATTTTTTTGCAAAAAAATGATTTTTTTTTCAATAGTAGAGGCTTCCTTAAATAGTGAGTGTGTTCAATTTTAATATTAAGTCCATAAAAATGTTTTTTAATAATCACTTGTTTTGCCAAATAAATCATTTTTTGCCAAAAAATTAATTGTTTTTGCAAAAAAAAAATGATTCTTTTGTTTCAATAGTAAGACTTTATGTTGTGATGTAACTCGTGTTATGTAAAAATGTAACTCGCGTTGATGAAAAATCTAACTTAGGGTATGCAAAATGTAACTTGTTAAAGCAAGTCTATATGTTACTCGTGTATAAGAAAATGTAACTCTCGCATAAAAAAGATGTAACTCGCACATAAGAAGATTTAACTTCATATACTATCAAATGTAAACAATGAAAACAATGAGTCTAATTGCTCAAATTAATGTACGTAAATAGTTAATACTTATAATATGTTTTGTTTTAGTATCAAGGCCATAAAAATGTTTCAAAGAAAAATAATTTTTTTTTTCAAAAGATTTTTTTTTTTGCCAAAAAATATTTTTTTTGCAAAAAATTGATTCATTTTTGTTTCAATAGCCAGAGTTTATTTTGTGATGTAACTCGTGTTATGAAAAATGTAACGTTGATGGAAAATTTAACTTAGGTGTATGCAAAATGTAACTTGTTGAGACAAGTCCAAATGCAACTCGCTCATAGGAAGATTAAACTCTATATACTATCAAATGTATACTATCAAATGTAATTCCAGAAATTATATATCAAATGTATATACAACTACTGATTCTCCTTCTGATGACATGGAACTTTGTGATCCTACACTCTACAATAAGTTTCTTGAGTTTATGAAAACTCAGAATGCTAATTCTGCTACTGCTCATGTTGCTATGGCTGTTCCACAACATGATCAACCTTCTAATGATTCTCCTTTTCTAGGTACTCATTCTGCTTTCCTATCTACTGTCACCACTTCTATTTAGATTCTTGACACTAGAGCTTCTGATCATATGACTCACAACTTTAGTTTATATACAACATCACCTAAACCTACTTCTATTAATGTTCAATTACCTACTAGTTCTTTTATAACTGATACTCATATTGGTGACATTAAAGTAAATGATAATCTTACTCTTCACAATGTCTTATATGTTCCACAGTTTAGTTTTAATCTAATTTCTATCAGTAGTTTAGTTTTACATGAAAATATTTATGTTCACTTCTCTTCTAATCATGCTACTTTGCAGGATCTGCTCACCAACCAAATGATTGGCTATGCTGATATTCAAAATGGACTTTATCTTTACAATTCTTCTAAATCTGTTCTTATACCTACTAAGTCTTCTGCTGTTAATACTATTGATACTCAAACTGTAACAAATAATTCTGATATTTGGCATTATAGACTTGGTCATTTACCCTTTAATAAACTCAGTTCTCTTGTTGACTGTAATATTCAACATCATATCAATAAAAACACTTCTTGTGATATTTGTCACGTTGCTAAACAAAAAAGATTACCTTTTCCAAATAGTACTTCTAATGCTTTACATGCTTTTGATCTTGTGCATATGAATGTTTGGGGTCCTTTTAAAGTAGAATCTTATCCCGGTTTCAAATACTTTCTAACTTTTGTTGATGATCATACTAGATGTACTTTGATTTTTATGATGAAAACCAAATCTGAAGTTAAATTCTATATGCTAAAGTTTTACAATCTCATTCTTACTCAATTTCATACTAAAATTAAAATTATTAGGACATACAATGGTACTGAATTTATTTTTCCTTCTTTCTATACTGATAATGGCATCATTCATCAATTATCTTGTGTTGAAACTCCCCAGCAAAATGCTAGGGTTGAAAGAAAACATCACCATATTCTTCAAGTTGCTAGGTCTCTTTTATTTCAATCCTGTCTACCTCTCATTTTTTTTGTCTGATTGCATTCTAACTGTTGTTCATATTATAAATAGAATTCCCACTGCTGTTCTAAATAATAAAACTCCATATGAATTATTATATGGTAAAACACCTTATTATTCTCATCTAAGAGTTTTTGGGTCTCTTGTTTATGCTTCTACCTTATCTTCTAATAGATCAAAATTTGATAAAAGGGTTGTTAAATGTGTTTTTATTGGATATCCTCTTGGATCTAAAGGATATAAACTATATGATATTTCTAATCACAAATTTTTTATATCCAGAAATGTTAAATTCTATGAAATGATTTTTCCTTATAAAAATAATGTTGATCCTTCTAATGATATTTCTATTCATTCTGACTCTGTATTCGATTTTTCTAACACTGATGATTATACTTATGAATATCACACACCTTCTAATCACTATTTAGAAGATCAGATTAATGAAGAATTCAATATTATGAATATACATGACTCTACTACTAACAATGAAACTGTTTCAGAAGATCAGTCACAAAGAAAATCCACCAGAGTAAGATCTCTTGCTATACATTTTCAAGATTACAGTTACGAATTACCTAACTCTATTATTACAGGTACCTCTTCTTCTACTTCTTGTAATCTTGTCAGATATCCTATTCAAAATCATATAACCTATAATAGACTAGGACCTTCTCATTCTTATTTTATTGCTGCTCTTTCCATAATAACTGAACCTAAAACTTATAAACAAGCTGCTAAGTTTCCTAAATGGCAGAATGCCATGTCTAATGAGATTCAAGCTTTAGAAAATAATAAAACTTGGATATTAGTTCCTCCTCCTACTAATCACAATATTATTGGATGTAAATGAGTTTTCAAAACAAAACTTAAACCTGATGGATCATTAGAAAGATATAAAACCAGAGTAGTGGCAAAAGGCTATACTCAAGAAGAAGATTTTGATTATTTTGACACTTTCTCCCCTGTTGTTAAATTGACCACTGTCAGAATCATTTTGGCTATTGCTAGTGCTAAAAAATGGATTTTACACCAGCTTGATGTAAATAATGCTTTTTTACATGGTGATTTAAATGAAGAAATTTTTATGCAGCCTCCTCCAGGTTATTTACCTCCAGGAGATAACAGGATTTGCAAGATTGTTAAGAGTCTCTATGGTCTTAAACAAGCTTCTAGGCAATGGTTTTGTAAGCTTTCTGATTCTTTAATTTTTTTTGGTTATAAACAGTCTCAGGCTGATTTCTCTTTGTTCACCAAGATTACTGGAATTCTTTTATTGTCCTTTTAATATATGTTGATGATATCATCCTTGCTGGAAATAGTATGGAAGAAATCAATGATATCAAAATCGATCTTTTTAAACAACAAATTTACTATTAAAGATATTGGTGAGTTAAAATATATTTTAGGAATTGAAATTGCTAGATCTGATAAAGGTATAAATTTGTGTCAAAGAAAATACACTTTAGACATTCTAACTGAATATGGCTATCTTCATTCTAAACCTTATACTACTCCCATGGATTCAAAAATTAAACTATCTAAAAATGATGGAAGTGTTTTAGAAAGTCCTAAAATTTATAGAACTCTAATTGGTAAGTTACTCTATTTAACTGTAACTAGGCCCGATATTGCTTATAGTATACAAGTTCTTAGTCAATTTTTTGCTTCTCCTACTGATGTTCATTTGAGTGCAGCTCATAGAGTTTTGAGATACCTTAAGAATTCACCAGGTAAAGGTTTACTATACCCATGTATTTCTGATTTTTCTATTCAAGGATACACTGACTCCGACTGGGCTGCTTGTATAGATACTAGAAGAAGTGTTTCAGGTTATGCTTTTTACCTTGGTAATTCTTTGATTTCCTGGAAATCTAAAAAGCAACAGGTTGTCAGCAGATCATCTACTGAAGCTGAGTACAGGGCTGCTACTAGTGCAGTCTGTGAGGCTCAATGGTTATCCTACATTTTTACTGATTTACATATACCTATTTCTTTACCTATAATTATTTATACTGACAATAAATCTACTTATCATCTTGCTCATAATCCAATACAACATCAAATAAAAAAGCATATAGAATTGGATTGTCATTTAGTTAGAGAAAAGATTAACTCTGGATTAATTACTCTGCTTCATATAAAAAATAATGCAATGGACTGGTTTGCTTCAGCTTTGGGCCTATCTTGCATCTTTATTGGGCTTTTAGTTATTTTTTGTTGCCTTTTATGTAATAGGTATAAATACCTAAAACTGATTGTAATTAGGTTAAGCATTGTATACAGAGGGAGGAAAAGAGACTACAGGTGACGATCTTCAAGGATGGCCTGTAATCAGCCGGATCTCAAGCGGGCTCGATTTGTTCAAAGAGAGGAGTGTAAGGAGGCTTGTCAGTAGAACTATCCATTTGCAAATTGCAATTTGATGGTGGGATTACATTATTGAAGGAATGAAGTGATAACTAATTGTAATTTTATGTCACGGCCTGTACGTGTAGCTACCTGTGTGCCGGGACATTGGGGCGGGTCCGACGGTCTCGATAATTATGGAAGGTCTGCCCCGCTCCATGCATATAATGGGACGGGTTTGAGTTTAATATTCACACGTATTGTCCTGGACTGCTTTGACTTGATCCGCTCAATATATAAATATACTAGTATGTGTACCTGAGCACCGCACGATAGAATATATGCGTAAAGTTTTTTTAAAAATTATAGGATTGTGAATTGTATGAAAATTCGTAAATCAGTGTTTGCTAGCCAATTTAATCTCATTTCATGATAGGTTGGAGTTATGATTTCTTATCTCGATGAGCTCAACTCATCGATTTCGAATGTCAACCTGCACGGATTGTAGGTTAAGTGGGTTGGCACATGCATGTTGTGAGTTATCCAAAATACAAATATCTATATTTGAGTTTCATTATCTTTGTTGGGATATTGGGCTGCAGACCCAATACCCGGATCCAAGGCCCAAGATATCCAGTCCGATAGACGGGCCCATCATCCAGAAAGTGAACCAGCTCTTGGGAAAATATGTACCGAACGAGGTTCGAATCGGTTCACATACTTGGGTCAGATCATTAATGGGCCAGATCATTAATGGGCTAGATTGTCAATGTACCGAATGGGGTTCGGATCAACCAGTGTACTTATGCCAGATCAACGAAGATTCCAGCAGGGTCCACTGCCTGTTCGGACAGCGGGTGGCCAACAAGTGGCAGGGAGCATTTATTGCTAAAGTATGTTGGCAGCTAGTGGGAGCATGGGTTCCAAATGACTAGACAAAGCAACCAATCAACATGAAGTACCCCATACCCACCATTAGTATAAATAGAAGGATTAGTTTTCATTGTAAAGGGTTAGCATTTTGATACTCAAGCCTAGAATAGCATTATCTCTCTGATTTCTTGTATTAGTTACTATTCCGACATACCATTCGCGTAGTTTACAGTGTAATAGTCAAATTACTTAATACAAGTGGGCTTTGAGTGTTCGTTGATATCAGCTTTTATATTTCTTTTGTACACTGAATTATCGTCCCATTTCCTGATATATCCAAAGTTTGTGTTGGGCTTTCGGATCTACGGGATTAAACATCAACAATCTTCAATATTGATTCTTTACCACCTGTTGAGGTTAACTCATCGCGGTCCAAAATCCAACACAATCCTTTGGGCATTCATGGGATCTTTTACTAATTATGAACACAATATGAAGGCAAAAGCAATAGAGAGAAAGGATGAGGGGGGAAGTGGGTCAAGTTCTACTATAGACATACCGAGCTGAATCCCGCCCCCTGTTCTACACTGAGTTATTACGTAAGAGTCAAAGAGAAGTCTAAAATATAGTGTGCAAGTTTAATTTATCAACCCTTTATAATGAAATGAATGCGAGTATTTATACTACAATGTAATAGGCGAAGGTGTTGATGTGTCGAGCCCTCACTGGATAGCCGTAACCATAAAATCCTCCACATCTAGTGCACTAAATGCGCTTCCCGCCAAATCTAGTGTTCCCGCCGACTACTTTGTGGAGCTCTCTCACATACAACCACCACTATCCGAGAAAACACCAAGTATCGGAATATCACCGACCGACGGATCTCATGCGGAAATTGGGCCCGCGTACTAGTTGGACCGCCTAGGGGTATTTGTGCTTGGAGCCAATACCGCAACACTACCAAAATAATTTTCAAATATACTTACTATTTACCAACTTTTTTGAACTATTATTTCTATAATAATTATTTAAGTAAGTTACTCCAGCATATTTTTATGTTATAGTTGAAAATAAATATTTAATAATTAATAATCATTGTTCACAAATATTTACTCAAAAAATCTAATTGTATCTTTATTTTTGTACAATAAGTGCTTTTGCTAGATATTTTTTAATAATTATCAAATTTTAATATAACAACGATTCACTAATATTTTTAATCAAACTTATCGCGTATTTATAACAAATAACGTACACATGACAATAGAGGAGGCTACATATTATAATATAATATTGGAATACATAAGAGTGGAGTTTTGGAAGTTGGATAACTTTTCACTTTTTGTGTTGCCACGTGTCATTTTATCATACAAAGATGTTGTCACATGTCAATAACTCATCCAAAGAGTTCTTCAAGGCTTGGCAAGAAAGGATGAGAGATAAAGCGGAACAAGTTCTATTACGGATTTACCGACCCCGAACCCTGACCCCTTGTTCTACACTGAACTATTACAGAAGAGCTAGAGAGAAGTCTAAATTATAGTGTGCAAGTTTGCCAACCATTTATAATGAAACAAATGCTAGTATTTATACTACGATGTAATATGTGTAGATGATGATGTGTCAAGACCCAGTGGATAGCCCCCAACCATGAAATCGCCCAAACCTAGTACACAAAATGCGTTTCCCGTCAATTCTAGCGTCCCCGCCGACTTCTTTGTGGAGCTATCCCACATACAACCAGCAATATCCGAGAAAACATCATGTATTAGAATATTACCAACCGGTGGACCCCGTGCAGAAATTGGACCCGCGTATTAGTTGGGCCACCTGAGGGTATTTGGGCTTGGACCCAATACCCCAACACTACCAACATTATAATCAAATATTTTATTATTTTACAACCTTTTTCGAACTATTATTTGTATAATAATTATTCAAATAAGTTACTCCCACATATTTTTATGTTAAAGTTGATTTTTTTAAATAATTAATAATCATTGTTCACAAATATTGACTCTAAAGATCTAAGTGTATCTTTATTTTTGTACAATAACTGCTTTTTCTAGATACCGTTTAGTAGTTATCAAATTTAACATAAAAATGATTTAATAATATTTTTAATTAAACTTATCAAGTATTTTTAATTAAAACAACACATGACAATAGATGAGACTATATGTATGTGTGTGTATATATATATTATACACTGTTTTACACTATAGCGACACTGTTTTACATTGTAACGACACTGTTTTACACTGTAGCGACACTGTTTGATACTGTTTTGCACTGTTTAACACTATTTGGTATAGATTTGTTTACCAAATACGGAAGTTGAAAAAGTAGGACAAACATTTTGGGACATCCATTTCGGGAAAGTGTGAATGACGGCACCTTCCGAGTAAAAACGATATTAAATTATAATCCATTGCTATCATTATTACCAATTGTAACATGAATATTTTGCTATATAATATGATTTCAAAATGACAATAATTACTCTTTATTTTGCGAAATTATGTTACTCATATTATAAAATTTCAAATTATTTTTACTTTCTATTTTAGAAAATTTCTCTTATTTATTGAGCTGAAGTTAATTCCGATCGGATGAAAGTTAAATAATGTATAGCTCTTAAAGAGAAATGTCAATGTATTTTTTCAAAATCATTCATTTCTATTTTGATAAGTATTTAATATTTAATATTATTTAAAAGGACTAAATAAATTCGGCTTATTTCGTGAAGAATGTGTTGAGTCTTACAGTCTTACTTTAGAACTTGTCCGTATATTTTACTCCGTATTCAACAATTTCTTCATTATATATAGATGTCTTGTTCTCCAATGTTTTTGTACATCTCATTTTTCGCTTGGCAATTGGCCAAAATCGAAGCAAAAACAAAGAAAGAAAATTCGTCGAATAGATATCGTGGAACTAAATTCCTCAGCTATCTAAAATGGCCGATAATGGAGATTTGTATTTTTGTTGGACCATAGTAGCGGCAGTTATAGCAGGATGTCTACAGATTATGGCAGCATCGTATCAACATGCATGTGATGAGGTATGTAAATTACTCGCCCATTTATATGTGTATTATTACTTCTTAGTAGTTTTCATATATAATTTCATTTCACTGACATATATAGAGAGATAAATTATACTCCGTATATTTATATGTATGCATCAGGGGCGGCTCCAGGAATCAGAAATGGGGTGGGCTAAGCTATACATACAAGGTTTAGCTTAGAGCTATTACCAAATTGAGATTTTTTCAAACTATATACTCAAGTTTGAGCTTGATTTCTAATTTAATTTAATGACCCGACCTTAATGAGCTTCGAACTCGAACATGGGCTAGGTTTTGAGTTTGAATAATAAATCAAATTGAATTCCGACATGCATATTGATGTTTGGTCTGATCCGGACTCGAGCATATTGTTCACTCATAAATTATAGAAATAAATTGTATTACATCGGTTCTTTTTTATTTCTTAATGTATTAAAAATTAATTTTTTGAAAATTATTTGTTAAATTCCTCTCGTTTTAAAATTTCAAAATCTGATATTTTTGATATTTTACTAACAAGAAATGAAAGATGTTAATGGTTAAACTTGTGTGTTAGCAAACGTGAATAGTAGACCGTTTTAATTTAAAGAGACGGAGAAAGTATATCTCAAAATTTAAACGTTTTAGGGCAATTTTAAGAGTTTATTAATGATTAATAAAGAATTGAGTATTTATTGAATAATTCAAACATGAATCTATTAACGAGAATAGCTTAAACTTTTACATTCAATATTGGTATGAATTAAAATACTTTTATAAAATTTTAAATTTAATAAGAAAAAGAGACGATTGTATATAATAACTAATACTACGTATGTATTTCCAATTTCAAAATTCAATTGAAATTTTTAATTCCTTCTTACATGTCTACACAATAAATAAATCATTCTCTAATTTTCAAATCTTTAAATATGTATAAAAAATAAATCACTCTATAATATTGAATTCTATCTTTAATCATTATAAGTTTATAATGAATTAACTCTATTTTATTATGTACTAAAAAATTCAATTAATGATCAAATAGATTTACAAAACTGAAAAAAATAATACACAATTACACAAAGTCAAAAAATAATACAATGTTTAACAAATAAAACACAATAAAATCGCTCCAGACTCTCTTCGTTAATCAAATATTCAAATAGATTTACAATGGTTCACAAAATAATATGTAGTACAATTTTTAAAAAATTATATAATGTTTAATCAAGAAAAAAGGTCTAAAAGAGTACGTACTAGAATTTAAAGTATACCTTGAGTGTGGACAACGGGAGGCGGCGCAGCTGGTGGCCGCAAGTCGGCTGGGGTTCGTGTCTCCGCTGCAGCTCCGCTACTCCCCTCTTCTACCTTCGTGCTTCACAGTCTTGCTGCTTCCAAACTTCCGCCAGTTCGCACAAGAAGTTGGTCGCAGGTTTGCTTGAGTGGAATAGTCTGGTATTAGGCTTGGGCTGGGCTAAGATTAATTTTGGGATGGGTCGGACCTTTGGGTTTTAACTATACTAATTAAAAAAAATTGGGCTGGGCTGAAGCCCACCCCTGCCTTCACCATGATCCGCCCCTGGTATGCGCCCGATAGCCTAGAGAGTGGCGAGAATGTAAGGGGGTTTGAAGTTGATTTTGTTTCGTTTTTTAAGTGAAAGCATAATCAAAATCAATTTTTGAGAAGGTGCTTTCCTAGCGCCTAAAGAATTGTTTGTAGCAGTAATTTGAAGCATCTATAAATACTTATGTTCTTTCTTCCAAACATTCCAACATATGTCACCTGCTTCTACTCCATGAAAGAGTAGAAGCAGAGGAAGTAGATTCAAACCCTCCCTAAATACAATCGAGAAAAAACAAATTAAGGTGTTCTTCACTTTGAATTTTGGATTATTAGGCGGAAGGTGACATTGGGAGTTCTGATGCTTGTGGTGCGGCAGTACATTTGAACATTGTCACGGTGGTTCTTTTGATTATCATAGCAGGGTTGCTTTCGGGGGTTCGTTTCTTTGTTACACAATCGGGTCTCGCCGCCTACCGGATTCCTCATCCGGGCCACGAGAACCCCAACAAAATGAAGATATACGCCATCACGTTCTTGATAATTTCTTGGTATGTTAATTCCCATTTCTCAATTGGCTAAAGGGTCAAATAGGTCTGTACTTTTCCGGATTGTTCAATTTGCTCTCCGAACTCAAATAAGTTTTAATTGACACTTTGAACTCCATAAAAAGATTCAAATTTTACTTTTTGCAGGTCACAAGCCGGTCACCGCCACATCAACCGGTAGGGTGCCAACTGTGCATGTGACATGGCAACTTAGGGGGTCAAATAAGCCCCTGAACCCGACTGAAATGTTCAATTTACCCCCTCAATCCTTATAATTTTTTTGACATTTTTTAGGGTTGAGGGGGTAAATTGAACAATTCGATCAGGTTCAGGGGCTTATTTGACCCCCTAAGTTGCCACGTCACATGCACAGTTGACACCCTACCGGGTGACGTGGCGGTGACCGGATTAAAACCTGCAAAAAGTGAAATTTGAATATTTTTACCGAGTTCACGGTGCCAATTGGAGTTTTTTGGGTTGAGGGGGCAAATTGAGCAATCCAAAAGGATACAAGGACCTATTTGACCCTTTAGTCTTCTCAATTTGAACCTATGCAATCGTACGTACTCGTAGTATTTTATTTTTAAAGTAATGTATCCAAGTTATAATATATTTTTGGAAAAAGGGTCAAATAGACCCTTCTACTATTCGCAATTCATCATTTAAATTTTTCTATTTAAAAAGTATCGTATAAGTATGTTTACTTTTTACATACAATCAATCAAGCCATTTTAATACAAGGGTTTGTGATGTTTTGAAAATAGTACAAAGACTTATTTGACCTTTTCCCTAATATTTTCCAAATTATAGTGTCGTTATTTGTTACTCATAATAGGGCTCATTTACTTTATAATATAAAAAAGAAAAAATTTCACTTTTGGTCTCATGACTATTATACCACTTCCACATGTAGTCCCTTACTTTCAGATTGTCCTCATTTAGTCCGTGACCATTATCCCTCACAACATTTAGGGGATAATGGTCACAGACTAAATGTGAAAGTGGTATAATAGTCATGAGACCAAAAGTGGAATTTTTTCTATAAAAAATTGATCGTTTGAACTCTGTTTCTTTATTAATGAGATCGAAATAGATCGATTTTATGAAGGAAGTAAATATAACCTTTCCTATTTGTTGACATTTCTTTAGGGTTAGGATTTTTAAAAAAAAAATTAATGAATAGGTAAAAATGTGACTTTTTTCCGACAAGAGACTAAAAAGAGTGTACAAGACTGACTACTACCGCATATTATATGGTGCAACCGGCGCACCACCATGAGGATGATGCGCCCGGTTGCAAAAACGACGCAGCATCTTCTTTTTTTTTTGCTTTTGATGTTAAAAATGATAATAACTTTTTTATTTTTGATCCGATTTTTATAAAATTTATATCAACATTTTTTATTTTTCATGATCTTTCAAATGAGACCAATATTGTGTATGTAATTTTAAGAAATTATCGAACTATTATATTAATGAGTATTGGATTATAAGAAAAATCGAATCTGTTTGGGAGATGATAGGTTTGTGAAATAGAAGCTCGAATCTGTTTGGGAGTGGATCAGTGGCCTCAGTTACATTTGATAATACATTGAGTTACATCTTTTTATGAGCGAGTTACATCTTTTTATAAGCAAGTTACATCTTTTTATAAGCGAGTTACATCTTTTTATAAGCAAGTTACATCTTTTTATAAGCGAGTTACATATATATATACACACGAGTTGCATTTGACATTTCTGAACGCGACTTACATATATTTAAACGTAAAGTTACATATTTTTACACGTAAAGTTACATATTTATACACGCGAGTTACATATTTATACACACGAGTTGCATGTGACCTGTCTAAATGCGAGTTACATATTTTTTTACATAAAGTTACATATTGTTACACGTAGAGATACATATTTATACACACGAGTTGCATTTGACTTGACTGAACGTGAGTTACATATTTTAACTCTTAAAGTTACATATTTTACACATAAATGTTAATATGTTAAAATTAAATAGGCAATATTGGTCTCATTTGAAAGATCATGAAAAATAAAAAATGTTGATATAAATTTTATAAAAATCGGATCAAAAATAAAAAAGTTATAACCATTTTTTAAAAACAAAAGGAAAAAAAAATATAAAGCCGTCCCGGTATACGGTGCTCACCGTATACGGGTTGCACGGTATACGCACTCGACTACTACACCCTATAGTAATATAATCCCAACTAACCAGTGCTACAATAACGTCATAGTGACAAAAAATTCGTCAGTGACCACCGCTGGTCAGAGTGATCATGGTCTACCACTGATTAGTCATAGTGACCAGTACACATATGCAAGTTTGAGATATTTATCTTACACCCCTTAAAAGTTTGGAGTATCTATATTATTTTCCCCTATTTTATTTTTAAATGCTTATTTACTTTCTTTTATTTCTATTATTATTATAAAATCCAAGACTTTTGGTTCATTACTTGGTTCAGTTTTGGGAAAATTCCGGAAATAAGAGTAAATAAGTTTGAAAACTCCAAAATAGGACTGACATTTTTTATTCCCAAAATAGGAGTAATTACTACCAAGTTTGGAAAAAAATGTCATGTTTAAAGTCTGGTACTTCCAAAATATGGCAGTAATTAGTCCTATTTCGGGAATAAAAACATGATAGTTCTATTTTGGAATATACACACGTTTTTAGTCCTATTTTGAGAAAATTATGCAACTAACATTCCAAAGATTATTATTATTAAAGGGAACAACGATTTCCACATTGCTTTTTTAATGTGATACTCAATATAATTGGACTTTTCTTTCTTTAAGCCAACATTATGAAAATTGAATAAAGTTATTGAAGCATAAAGCTGTTGATTAATTTCATTTGTATGTCTTGTAATATATTTTTAAACATTTTTTATTTTTCACATTTTAAAATACTTAATTACTTTCTTTAATCTCTATTCTTTTAAAATCCAAGATTTTGGCCCTTTACTTGAATTGGTTCAGTTTTCTCACATAGTTCCAACATCTAAAAAATTAAAGAATAATTAAGCCACATTCCAAATATTATTAATATCATTATGATAAAATGGAATGTGATATTCAATATAATTGGACTTTAATTTTCTTTCTTTAAGCGAAAATAATTATGAAAAATGAATAATGTTACGGAAGCATATAACATATGAGGAATGATATTTACACAGAAATTGTCTACTTATCTCAATAATAAAAATCGATAATCTATAAATTTAATAATGTAATATTTTCTTGAAAATATTGACCGCTTTAATTCACCAATTCAAGCTCAGCTCCATTAATGAATAAGTACTCCATATATCTCTTTTGCATTTAAGAAACTAAAAGTCCAAACTTATAACCAAATATAAGTGGCTAGACACTTTGTAGTCAATCAAAGTATCTAATAACGTAAGTATGAAGTTTGTTAGGGTTTAGAGCATCTCCATTCATGATATTCAAGTTTACGGTTTTTTATGGCTTCTTATTGTCATGTCACTTCCACATAAGATAATCTCAAATAATCTTCAAACCTATCAATTTCTCCTCATCCATGATCTTAACTTACCTAGATTTTTTTACAAAGAGTTATTATTAGTTGCCTAGAAAGTGGGAAGAGGAGCCTAAAAGATGTGAATAATCTCAAAATAATCCAGCTTTATAATTTGATACCGGATTATTTTATCAAATAATCTCATAAAATAATCTCAACTCCTCATCCATGATCCCAAAAAAATCCTCCACATCATCAAAATGATCCCAAAAATAATCTATGAAAGGGGATGCCCTTAGGGGTGTCCATTGGAGTGAAAGAGAGAGAAAAATGTGGCATTTAAAGGCCAGTTTGGTTGGGGGGATTTCGAGGGAGAGGGAAGGGGAGGGGTTATATTTGCTTGTAACTTATGTGAGGCGACATGCAAGGATCTTATTCATCGTAGGAGCTCTATGCTATTCGTTGGGAATAAAGTTATACATTGTTGATGGATCGTGTACCATGAACGCCGCCTATCGCTATATGTTAGTTGGAGGAATTGTTTGGCTTGTTGATTGTGTCATTGTCACTATGGTATATTGCACCATTTTTAAATATTTACTGTGACTGGTTTTCACCATGCGCGTTGTACGTCTGATAAAGTTAATTTCACATATTATCTTTGTTAGTCAAACAATATGATAATTCTCGTTTGGGACCATTTCTTCTATCCAATTAAGTATTTTGATCTTGTTTCTTGTTGGCCTTATTTTCCACCAATTTAAGTAGAACAAAAATTAACAAGTAAATATAGTAACTTACACAGATTTTGGTTCAAGTGAGAAATGCATCTAATGTGAGAAATGAGAATGACTCTCAACCGTTGGTGTTGGTAGAAAATAACTCGGGTAGAGAAATTAGCCGCAGCATTTCAATATAGTAGAAAAAGCTTAGGTGAATACAAAGGGTTGGTGGCCTATTTATAGGCGTATACAACATGCTCATCGATTAAGTGCTACATGGGCTTGGCCCGATTTATCAACTAATACTGATGTTAATGGGCCAGCCAACCCGATAAGTAATTAAATAATCCTGAACCAATATTCGCTAGCCCGACTGTATTCCGAGCTTGGTTAGGCCAAAGCTCGGGCGTAACGGGCCAATAGTCTTGGACCCGGCCCATTATCGCAACACGAGTCCCCCACTCCCTTAGTCGAGTAATAGACTCGACTAAAAGGGAATAGTTAAGTTGTTTTGGAATTGGACCAAGAAATCATTAACGAGCCTTGAATTTGATTCAATTGCTTGTGAAAGGATGCAGTTGTTAGGTCCCCTAGATTTTGATAACTAATGTATGTTGTTTTGATGATGCCACCCCTTTTTGTATTATTCCTGTATTAGACTAGTTCTTGTATTTGTTATACTTTGTTTATTGTAATGTGCTCCAATATTAGTGATAAAGTACTCAAGAAAAACAAAGAGTACTTAAAAGAGAAGAAACGTACCATAAAACAAAAAGAAAAGAATAAAAAAGAAATGGTACGAAAAGAGTCAACTGAAACCCTTTGTGAATTCGGCAGCCATCCGGAAAAACCAGCATCCTGCTGAAAAAACAACAGCCTGCTGAAAAATCAGTAGCCTGCTAAAAAATCAGCAGCCTGCTGAAAACTTTTCAGCCGGCTCCTAACTCAGTTTTTCAGCCAGGTCAACCGAAATCTACTATATTCTCTTAACACAAAAACAATCAAACAAAAGACCAACTTGAGTCAAAATGACAAAAAGCTGATTAAAGTAATTTTATAAAAAAAAAATACCACCTTATAAAAATTTCTTATAAATTTATTTTACTAAAAGCAAGTATTTTCAATTGTAAGGAAGCATTGAACTATACTCAGCTTATATACTAAGTTTCAATGAACTAAAGAAATAAAGATATTACATCTTTATCTTTGCCTTGAAATGAGGAAACAAGTTGAGTGAAGATATTGATCTGTGTCGCAAGAAGACAAAGACCAACCATGCTGCCTCAAACAAGTGGAACAAAGCAAGTAGATCAAGCAACAGTCAAGATTGAACTCATCACCCAACAAACGAGATTCAACATCAAGTCTATAAATACAGAAGGAGTGTGGGAAGACCAAAAGTGTGGAACCGTGTGGTTAACCAAGAGAGGAGCCAAGTGGAATAGAATGAAATCAATATTCACACGAACACATTCAGCAAACCGATTCTCCTTCACCACTTAGGCTGCCCCCTCACTCATCTAATGCTCTTAGAATAGCTGATAATTCACACATCTATATAGCTTAGATTAGTTTGTAGTTTTGTTTTCACCCATGTAAACTATATTAGTGTTAGACATTCTGGAGGGCTTTGTGATCAAATCCAGAAGGTGAGAAGGGTAAGGGAATGAGTAACTCTTGGCAGGTCAATGTCATTAGTGAAAAACCTTGGAGGATTGAGTAGCTTGGAATGGTGTTCCAATTCCTTGTGAAAAAACTCACAATCTACGCCAGGGCCAAGGGTAGATTGGGCACTAAATGTAATGTGATATTCACTTAGTGGAAATCCATCTGAAATATGTTGTGATTGGATGTAGGAGGATTACACCACCTCTGAACCGGGATACATCTTGTGTCACCTTTTATATTCAGCACCTAACACACACTTCAGTTCTCACTCACCTTCATAACCCCATAAAAACAGCTTGCCTATCTTGCTCATTCACTGTCCAGAAAACTGTCCAAGTTTTCTGTGAATCAAACTCCTTGATTCCATTCACCAAAATTATCTATTTTAATAGATCTAAATCCTTCATACATATGTGTTTTGTCTATTCACAAAAGCCAAACATTGTACAAGGTCATAGTTTGGGTCTGTACCTTAAACATGGACAAAGCAGATAAATCAGCAGCTTGCTCCTAAAGGGTCAAGCAGCCAACTCCTGAGAAATTCAGCAGCCAACTCCTGCTCTTGAGGGGTTCACCAGCCAACTCCTTAAGCCAGCCGATTCTGGCCAACACATTTGCACCGTGTTCATCCCATCTCTCACACAACTAACAGGGTCATAACCTTTGTTACCATAAAGTGTCACTCTTGAGGTCAAGACTTCTGTTGTAGGTTTCAATATCTCCCAAAAGATATTGGAACTCATTCTGTTAGAGGAAAACAGTTTGAAAAAGAAAAGATTTTAAAAGTCTATTCACCTCCCCCCCCTCTGACTTTTACCTCACTTGAGACCCATCAATTGGTATCAGAGCGGTTGTTCATAGAGTCAGTTTCTTAACCGGCTTATTTTGAAAAAAAGATGAACCACCAATTTACCTAAACACTTATAGTCAAAAGAGATGGAAAATATTATGAAGGATACGCATCAAGAAGGAAAGGAAACAAGAAAGAAGAAAACAAGTTGTTATTCAAACTCTAGATTCACAAAGTCAAATAAGGGACTACCATGCAAATTGAAGAAGAAGTCAAACTTACTCTCATGACATCACCAATTCTGGCCAACTTAATCAAGGAAAGATGCTCATGAAGAGGTAAATTCAAATACAACTCCAGTAAAACAGTTTATCTTGAATGTTCAAACCTTTATCCCATTTGTACTTCACTCAAAAGAACATTCAGATAAGTTTATTCCTTTCACAAACTGAAAGATCCTAAACTTCAGAAAGTCCACATAGTGAATTTACTAAAATGATAATCTGATGATTAAGATTAATCATATAAGGAATAAAACTGAGAAATCTCATTAAGCTCATTGCTAATGAAGATCACAAAACTGGATTGATATTGAATCTGGCTTAACTTATGCTGGCCCTAACCCCCAGCAAACAATAATTTACTGGTCTATCCATTATCCATGCATACTCCTCAACAAATAGACCAGTAACCAACTATATATTTCCACAAGAGGAAATTATAACAACATGCAACGAGAAACATTGATCCGTGATGACCAAAGCAACTGACTCAAGTTTCGAAACATTTCTCTAAGCAAATCTAAGTGAGTTTATCCATGCTGTTTTTTGCTTCGAAAAGAGAGCCATCCGTTAAAGTCATTAATAAGGAACAAAAACTCTTAGATTGGTTCAACAATTGATTGCGCATGCTTTCTATATAAATATCCTCTTTGCTTTGTAAAAATGCATCACTCTCAAAGCTCAGACCACCACGACATCCTCTTCTGCAACCTCTGTGAAAAACCATCACCCTAATTCAAATGGTTTACTCATCATCTGAAAACAACCATCTTGAGCTAACTCTGGCACCTCCAGAACCTAGAAGAGCAGCCAGAAACTTCCTCCCTGGAGAATCATCAGGCAGAAGGCACCAGAAGTACGTGTTTATTGCTACCAAACAGGGGGAAAATAGAATCAAACACTTAGGACTTTTAAACGATGCTTTTGCGCTTTATAAATGTTTGTTATTCTAGTTTTTGGCATCATCAAAAGGGGAGAAATTGTTAGGTCCCCTTGATTTTGATAACTAATGTATGTTGTTTTGATGCTTCCACCCCTCTTTGTATTATTCTTGAATTAGACTAGTTCTTGTATTTGTTCTACTTTGTTTATTGTAATGTGCTCCAATATTAGTGATAAAGTAATCAAGAAAAACAAAGAGTACTGAAAACAGAAGAAACGTACCATAAAAAAAGAAAAGAATAAAAAAGAAAAGGTATGAAAAGAGTCAACGAAAACCCTTTGTAAATTCAGCAGCCATATGGAAAAACAATCAGCTTGCTGAAAACTTTTCAGTCGGCTCCTAACTCAGTTTTTGATTTTTTTAAAAGTCTATTCACCCCCCTAGACTTTTACCTCACATGGGACCCATCAGGAGTCTTCATTGTTCCAACTGGGAGACCTCTTCCTTTGTTCATGATGAGGGGTGCCTCCTTAAAATCTTACTAGAAAAAAACCCAGTGGGAAAAAATTCTAGTGAAGGAAAAAGAGTATCGAAACCTTAAAGTAAAGCAAAGCAAAATTATTCCCTTAAGAAAGGAAAAGTCGAGAGCACTTCTCTCCTGGGTTACGCACCCAGCTCTTTTCCGTACGAATGATTTGCTCTAGTTTCTTGGATTCATGATGTTCGATGGCTGTTTCTTGGCGGTTCCCTAGTCGTAATCCATCCTAGTAGCTAAATCCGGTCTTGGATTTTAGTTTCAAAGCTTGGTTACGCTTTGCAGATTAGGGATTGCGAGGTTACTGTTCATATTTCTTGCAATTTGGCTGAACTTTGATGTTTTTTGTTTCGATTTTAGTCTGTTGTTTGGTCGGATTTAGCTTCTGAATCCTTTTCCGACACTGGATTTGTATTTACTACGCCGATTTTGGGCTTTTAAACCTAACCTCTGTTCTTCGTAACTGGTGATGTCAACGAAGAAACAGGGTGCTGGGAAGGTTTCCAACTCGCGAGCTACAAGGTCGTCAACCAGGTTTGCTGTCCTGGACGGAATTGATGATGAGTTTCCATCCCTGAGCTATGGGAAGTCCGACCAGGTGACTGGGTGTGCTAAAACGGATGCTGTGAATAAAAAACCAGTAAACGCTGAGGCTGGTGCAGGGGTATCTCACGCAACCTCTTCTGATGTAGATTAGGAAATTTTACCCAAATCAGGGGACTTCTGAGAAACTCATCGTCATCAATAGGAAAAATCCTCCCAGAAAGCGTTTTTAAAATGATGTTGTATACCAAAGATGGTAATAAGGACCTCCATTCAACACTTGTGCAGTCTATCTTCATCACTTTTAAATTTGAAACTAATCCGATCCCTTGATATGCTTATCAACATTGAAGGTAACCCCCCAAGTGTTTTTCAAGTCATACACCGCTTTAAGGCCCGGAAACTTCCCCGGTAAAGAAACCCACAAGACAAAATCCCCACATGTCGACCATAGAGGGCAAGA